>JAQZBX010000698.1:0-33170 GCA_029593785.1 Cabassous unicinctus | reverse complement strand
AATATTTCATCTCATGGGGGAAGGCAAATACTTTTGCATCTCTTTCTTAAAATAATTTAAAGTATTTTCTAATTAAAAATAAAATGCATTCTTCCTCTCTCCCTTGTTTATATAGAAAATTCCTATTTAACACATATGTACTACTTAATCTATGGAGATAGTGATTCCTTTGTGGGAGTTAGAAACTATGTCCTCTGTGCTCCCTGTGCACCCAAAGCATTATATGCATATTTCTTTCATCTTCTAATCTGTCACACAAAATGCAAACATTTTGTGTGACAGATAGCATCTTGAAGCATTTCATATCATCAATCCTTTCCTTTACCTTGTGTCTGATTACTCTAGCTTTGTGCCCCATTCTCAGTGTGTGGGGCTCAAACTTCCATTCATTTGAGAAAGATGACATTCCCCCAGAAATGATCTATTATTCCTTGTATGAATTACTCCTGAGGGTCTGTGTGTATTTTCTTCCATCCCACTGGCCAGCATGCCTTTGCAACACTAGTCATATATTTTGTCCTGGACCTCAGAGAAGGAAGTTAGACTATCATAGGCATTAATAAATTATATTTTTGTATTTCTTATGTATTTCTTCTTTCTCAATTATGAGCTCTTTAAGACCATTAAAATTTGGAGGAAGTAGACTCAGAAACTCTCTTCTCTTTCTTCTTTTATTCCGTTTTCTAAGATATTATCATGTTCATGGCTTTACTTACCACCTCTGCAGATAACTCACAGTTTGTGTACCTCTAATTCAGATCTCCTTTATGAAAGCTAGACCCCTATGTCCAACAAAGAAATAATCTTTCTTCGTGGATATTTCAAAAGCACATTGAACCCAGCTTCTCCAAACCGAAGTCATAAACATCCTCCAAATCATTGTCCATAACTGATCTTTTCCAGTGTGTACTGTCTTAATTAATGGCACAGTGATTCTGTTAAATAAATCAGAAACTTTGGTATCATTCCTACTCCCACATGCACCCATCACCAAGTCCTATTGATTTTACTTGCAAAAGATATCTCGAATATGTCCCCTTCTCTCTGCCTGTTGTTCCAGTATCCTGAGAAAAGCAACCGTTTCTCTCATGGGGACTTCTTTTGTACCCACGTTCACTCTTGTTTACTGCTAGTGAACATTCCAGAATTATCTTGCAGCCATATTATCTTTCCAACGCAAAAATCTAATGAGTTCACCTCTTTGATTAAAATGTCAATGGTGTTTCCCGTTTCTTAAAGTTAAATCAAAACTTCCTAATTTATCCTATAAATTTCAGAAAGTTCTGCCACATTCTTTTCCAGGCACACTGCCCTTCCTTCACTGGTCTTACTTGTTCTGTTGCTAATAAGTCTAGGCTTTTGCACATGATTTTCCTTTTGCCCAGAATATTCTTCCTTACACCTTCACATCTGTTTTTGCCTGGTTCATTAGTAGGCATCCTTAGGAATTTTGCTCTTGTGTCATATGCTCAGGAAAAACCTTCCTAACATCTCTGATGAGGTCAAACACCTCTTTTATATTCTTTCATTATCCAATATAGCTTTCCTTTTTTTAAACACTAGTCCTAATTGCATTTTTATATTTATTGGTGTGATTTTTCTTGCCTCATCATTGTATTCCCAGCACCTAGCAAATAGTAGGAACTTAAAAAACATTTGTTCACTGGATAAATAAGATGGAATCAATATATTTAATTAATCATTATAATCCCAAAGCCACCTAGAGTTCTGTGTACATGGTAGTTTCAAACATTGCATGTTGATTAAATTACAAAATGGAGAGGGAGAAAAATAAAAAGTAACAAGCATTTCACAATATGATTAATATCGCACAAAAATATTGACTCTAAAAAGTTCAATTTCTCATATTAGACTTGTGTAACTATAAAATTAATGGGACTTATTAAAAAAATTTTGGGGAGAGCAGATGTAACTCAAGTAATTGAATGCTGGCTTCCCACATAGTCCTGGATTCCATTCCCATTACCTCCTACAGGCAAACAAACAAACAAATGAAAAAAATAACTCTCACTGGGGAGCAGATGTGACTCAGTGGTTGAGTGCCTGCTTCCCATGTGTTAGGTCCTGGGTTCAATCCCTGATACCTCCTTAAAAAAATTAATTTTTCCTAAGATAGCTAACAGAATTTAAAAGTTTGGGAAAAAAAAGACTTTGTGTTTTCTATTCTGTAGTTTTTTAACTTTTAAAAATTGAAGTATTTCATTCATACATGAACATCCATAAACAATAATTGTATAGCATAAATTGTGAGCTTAGAAAACAAACATGCATGTCATCATACACAGCTCCCGTATATTACCCCAGCACCAACACCTCACATTGTTTTGAAACAATTGTTACAAACTATGAAAGAGCATTGTTAAAATATTACTACTAATTATAGCCAATATCTTACATTTGCTGTATTTTCCCCGAACCCACCTGGTTAATGACACCCTGTGTTAGTATTATATATTTGTTATAGTTCATGAGGGAATGTTCTCATATTTTTTCTGTAAACCACAGTCCATCTTCCACCACAGGATTATACAGTCTCAGGCTTTGTACAATCCATTCAAGGTGTACACTCAGTGGCTGTCATTTTCATCACAGTGTTGTGCTGTCATCACCTCAGTCAATTTTAGAATGTTTTCATTACTCCAAAAGGAAAATCCCCACACTCCTTTATACCCCCTATTGTTGTCCCTTGTAATTGATATAATATCTTCTTTGCCATTGTAACAAAAATATTACAATATTACTGTTAAGTATAATCCATAAATTATATTAGTTGTAGTTTTCCAATGTATCACCATGTGGCAGTTTGAGATTACTTTATGAATCCCAAAAAGAGAAAGATTATGTTTGTAAACTAATCTGGGTATGCTATCCTTTGATTGTATTAAATTCAGTTGAGGGGTCTTTGATTAAGATTACTTGATAAAATCAATTTAGGGCTTTTGATTGGGGTATGTCAGTAAGGTGTAATTCAGGTTGGGTCTCTGCCCCTTTGCTGGGTCTGATATAAATTGAAACACAGAGTAAGACTGACTGAGATAGACACACAGGAAGAGAGAGCTCTGTCATTTTGATCTGCCCATGTGACAGAAAGAAGGCTCAAACAGTTAAAGCCCCGAGGAGAGATGAACCGTTTGCCTGAGAGCTGACAGCTGACATTGGGAAGAGAGCCAAGGCCCAAGCCTAATATAGGAAGTCCTGAGAGAGAAGCCCTATACAAGCCTACAGCTGAGATCAGGAAGAAACAAAGCAGCTGAGCCTGAGAGGAAGCCCAGAAGGAAAGGCTGAAACCCAGCAGTTTGTTCGCCATCTTGCTTCAACACATGGCAGTTGACTTTGGTGAGAAAGTACCTCGTATGGTACCTTGAGTTGGACTTTCCACAGCCTTGGGACTGTAAGCATTTAGCAGAAATAAATACCCTTTATAAAAGCCAACAGATTTCTGGTACTTTGCATCGGCACCCCTTTGGTAGACTAATACACACCATATTCATAAAACTTTGTAAAGGAAGAACATTCTTATACTGTTAACCACAATCTTCATCCACCATCAAAATCACTGTTACACCAACTCTACATTATTCTCTAGCTTCCTGTCAATTGAAATATTAATCCTCCGACTATGTAAAAGTTAACTAATTCAAATCACTTCATTTATTGAAGCCTCCTGATTCTGTTAGGGAGAAGTGGAAAGTATGTCCTCTGTGCTTCTGCTTATGTTATTAAGTCACCCTTCCTTCAACATCATAAAGTCTTAATGGTTGCAGAAAAGAGGTTGAATCAAGAAATACATTGACTAATCTTTATTAACCAATAAAACTGAATGATAAAAGTAAGATGCCATTAGTAGTCAAAGAATATAAACATGGCTTTAGCTATTCAGCTATGGGTTTACTTATTCAGTGGTTGCTCAAAAGATACTATCCTCACCTGTTAAAATAGGATTTCTAATATCTCTGAGCTACCAATTTTACTCAATCAGTCATCATTGTTTTGTAAAAACAGAGGAAATGGTGTCAGAGGAAATATAATGATGTCAATTAATTTACTTTTACATGGAGTTTTGTCACATAGATACTTTAATGCATTATGACATCCTGTATAGAGAAGACACTTAAAGTTCTCAGCTGTGTAAATGACAAACCCAAACCAGCCTGAAAATAAAATGCCTATACATTCTAATATCCTCTGTTGTTAAAGAGATGGGACTAAATTAAGCTTTATTAATTAACTGCTAGGCATGTCTTCAAGATATTTTTGCAAGTTTGTTTAAAAATAATTTAATTAGTTTAAAAACTCACGCATATTGTAAAGTCACAAATTGCATTAATTTTGCTTGGTTAACTTAGGCTATGTTTAAAGGCACATAGCAAGACATCAGTGGCATTTGCTTTGCCTCACCTGGAAAACTGACTTAAGGCATAGCCTGCTGATTTTCCATGGAATAGAAATAATTGGTTGCTGAATGAGCTTTAGAGGCATGCTACAGCTTGATTAACGATTCTCTTAATAAAGAATTGTGTATTAGAAACAATGCAATTTTGTTTTTAATGCAATTATCTGGTTTTATTCAATGATTTACTTGAAGTATTAAAAGTTTACTTACAGTAATGAACTACAAACACATTTTTGAAAGTTTCTAAGAATTTGAAATCTCTAGAAGAAAATGTGATATTATCAGCATATTTCCTAACACAAGTATTACTTAGAAAATTTAAAAAAAAACTGCTGTGCTAAGGAAATAGTCTATGGGAGTAAACTCCCAAGCATATATCATAGATGCAACTCTGCTCAGGTCTGCACAACGATTTTATCAGATGGTTTTCATCCCTGAAAAAATTTACCTATCTCATATGAGTAATTAAAACTCAGAGTCATATTCTACTCTCTAGGATAGCAAAAAGAACAATGTAACTATTGTTTGGATGTATTGTATTCAAAATAATGACATGAAAATAAATACAGAAACTCTGAGTAAAATTCATGGAAAAATTAACACCAAGAGTTGATTGGCAATTATCCCCCACTAAATAAAGACTGATATGTGATTTGCTCAGGAATATTTAAAGCTTTTTTTTTTTCTTCTAAACTGCTATAACATTTATTGTAGAGCAGAATTATATTTACCTGTAGGTAAAACTCACTTCCTAAAATTCCTGAAACCATGATTTTCAAATACCTTTTATTCACATTGACAGTGTCATAAAATTTTGTAGGTGTTCATAGAAAGTTCCCTAGTGACCAAAATAAAACATTTTTGGAAAGAAATAGGAAGGTGGAGCCAGCCCCTCACTGTGCTGTGGCAGACATTCTACTGAATCAGTTGTATAGCTACTGGTAACTTTCACCCCCATCTCCTGGTACACACTTTAGTTCATTATAAGTTTGTAGACCTTCCTTCAGGTGTTAGCCATTCTGTTCAGACTCAAAAATCAAGTATATTTACCTGGTTTTCAAATTCCTAGAATATATTCATAATACTTCCTTTATTTTCCCCTATATGTCCCCGTTTGTCGAGGATTATAGTGTCAAATACAGTCAGGTTAGGATTGAAGAAGCTTCATCTAACAAATTTATATCATATATCACGTAATCTAAAATAAGGAATAGGCTCGCATTTTAGCTTGATTTTCTCATATAAAAATTGAAAAGGTATTACCTTTGTGTAATCATCCAATGGTAAGTGGTATCTTTTACACTTATTGCTACTGATGTGTGTACATTTATAACACATCCATATTTAAAGCACATGGAATACAGTGTACTAATATTATAAAATAAAATAATACTTTTGAGATAAATTACATTGTCTGATTCTTTTAAATATTCATCAATTGAGTGACCCTGCAAAACATGCATCTTTAGATATATAAAATATACAGTTCATTTTCAAGGCTGTATTAAAGATATTTTATAATTTATCTTTTGTAAACAATCTCCTGCGTACAAACACACCTTACAGCTATGAATCATAATGTAACAGAATCAGAATAATAAAAGCTTGCTACTTTTCCAGATATTTTCTTTTTTTGATTGATGAGTTGTGCATTTTAAACTCTCTGTAAAGGTTATCTAGCTAGCTAGCTTTCCTCTATCATGTTTGGTTCCACTTTTAGATAAGAACAGAGTCCTGATAAGGATTAGTTTTTAGCATATAGAAGGAATTCAGTGAATGTTTGTTCATTGAACCAATGGATGGAGTATCCTGCTTGAGTAGTATTTACATAACCTCCTTGCATTCAGGCTTTTCCCTTCTTCAAGCCATTATATCAAAACTACTACATCACCTTCCTAGTAAGATATCAGATCTTCTCAAAAAAACTTTCAGAGTTCTTTCAAGCCATAAATTATGGACTCTAGTATGAAAATTCAGGGTTCCCCATAAAATGAGCCCAGGTTTTCTTTTGCATATCTGTCTTACACTATTCCCCACACTTATCCTTGTTCCACACAAAATGGTCTACTCCAGCTTCTCAAACTTTTTCAGATTATTTCCTTGTCTATCTTCATGGTTTTGCAGAGAACTTCCAAACCCTCACCATCCTTAAATAAACTGTTGAGGTCTTCAATCCTTAGTATTTTTTTTCCCTGACAACCATAGCCAAGGCTGTATTTAGGGGCAGTGAATCAGAATCATTGCCTGAGCCCTGTGCTTTGGAAATCCCCAGAGATGCAGTGGAAGGACCAAGAGTCACACATACCACCAAACTCTCAAGGCCCCACCACAAGGGGTGGAGCTGGCCTGTTCAAAATATTCAACTAACATCCCTCTCCCAAATCAAAACCATCAGCAAGTATTTCCTGCTCTAATTTCAGGATGTATTCTTCCCATTCACCTCTCCCCCTCTTTGCTTCTGCTCCTTAGAATGCTTTACTATCATCTTTTGCACGGACAACTGCAGTGGTCTTCTATGGGTCTCCTGCTGTTCATATATTCCTCATTCTTCGACCCAGCCACCCCCCAAAACCTATTCTCCACATTTCAGCCAGACTTCTTTAAAAAAATGAATCTCATCGGTTTAAATAGAAACCTCCCCAGTTCTAGACACTGTAACACTCCAATGACTTCCCATCATATTTAAAATAAAGAACAAACCTCTCACCATGGTCCAAACTGACCCTTGACTATACTTGAATTTCATTCTCCTTCCCTCTCTCCTTGCTCTCTATGTAGTTACACGAGGTTTTAACTCTTCATAGACTACAGCAACTCAGACTCACCTTAGTGAATTCATACTTTCAGTTCCATTGACTTGTAATATTCTGCTCTCAGATCTTCACATAGCTGGCTCATTTTTGTTTTTCAGATTTCAGTTCTGATGTTAATTTCACAGAGAAGTTTGCCTTAAGCAACATCCCCCAAAGATAACCACATCAGCCACTTTGTCTCACAGCCTTAAGTCTGGAATATTTACTACTATCCAAAATAATGCTATGTTGTTTACTCACTTGTTTATTTTTTTCCTAGCTATCCTGACTAAAATATGAACTCAAAGAGACCAAGACACTGTTGGTCTTGTTCACTTATATTTCTCCCAAATCTAAACTGTGCCTGTGAGAAAGCAGTGAGTGGTCAAAATAAATCTGCTGATAACACAAATGAAAAGATAATAAGTGAAAGAACTAAAAGAAATTACAAGAAAACACTTTTATACTATCAAACACGATAAGTTAATATTACAACCACCTGTTTGGTGTTCAGCTAAACGCTGTCTTGTTCTAGATCTGTAATGCAATTCTAATTTTTAATTCCTCCATTTGTTTCTCCAGTTCAAATTATTAAGTGGACACTATGTGCCAATCATAGCCCCAAAACATACAGCATTCATTCATCCATTACCAACATTGTAGACGTGGGCTGCAATGGAATCCAACCCAGGTTGGGGTCAGGGTAGCAGTTAGGAAAGGCTTTCCAGGGGACATAAAATTTAAATGGAAACCTGAAGGATAAGCAGGAAGTAGCAAGTTAGAAATTGGGGAGGGAGAAATAGAAAAGTAATATGATCATTATTAACTTCTCTGTTTCCCACATTACCCAATGTTCTCTGAACTAGAACTAGAACTAGACTATAAAGACAGTGGTCACATCACAGAAGTCAATGAGCAGTGAACAGTGATTATTCTGTTTAGTCTCCTCCCCCATAAATGATTTGGTACAGAGAGACAAGGCAGAAGGAGAGAAAAGGACAGCAATATTTATTAATGCATATTATGTACCAAATACTATGCCACCAGATTTCACACAATTTTGTTTTATTCTCTAAACAGCCCTGTTTCAGACATGAGGTTTATTGACCTTCCTAAATCCTGCTTAGAGCTGTGGTTTAATCAGATCTATTTGACTGTCCAAAATCCGGTATCCTTTCTATCATTATCTGTCCAGGCCAGTGTTCTCAACTCAGGCTACACATTAGGATCACCAAGCCTAGGCCATACCCAAACCAATAAAATCAGAATGTCTGGGCAGGAATCCAGGCTTCAATAGTAGTTAAGGCTCCTCAGGTGATTTTGATATGTAGCCAAGTTTGAGAATCACTAGTCTAGGCCAAGGACAGAATGCCAGTTAGTTTAATTAATTCATGTTGGTTATCTCATCCATATTTCTGCTTTCACATAGGATTCCACTTAAACCACAATAGGCAAAAAAAAGATGATTCTGATCTTTGGCATGACCCCTTTAATGCATTAGTCTTGAAAAGTCAACTGTGAAGGTTGAAAGAACATAACTAAATAATTAAGCTATTTTTTTTTCTCTCAACACACCATGTACTTTTTCTGTTTTAATAATTCCTGGCTCCATCAGCATATGCTATCAGATTTAATTCTCTACGGTCTGGCACTACATATTTTTAGTAACCTTAGCTTTAGAAAGAAGAACAGAAGGAAGCAAAATCATTTACATAACTACAAGAACATGATTTATTTAAATTTGCAAAAGGATATCATGGGGAAATTCACAAAACTTAAAAATTCATTTTCTTTCTACTAGCTACAACAAAAGATCAGTTGGCACTTAACAAAAATACTGTTGTAAATATTATTATTAGATAAGGCATCTGCAGCTGAATAAGAAAAGAATTAACACTTCTGTAGCCGTTGCTCCCAAATGAAACCATACTCTCCTATTGCTCTAGACTGAAAAAGATTTTTTATGTCTTAAAGATAATATGTTACCCTTGCCTTACAGTTGTCATCATGATATTTAGCACCGCCAGCAATACACTTTGTAAATAAAAGCCTAATTTGAATGTCCTCTAAGATGCTTGAGGTAAAACAATGAGTCATATCTTAAAACAGTATTTTTACACCAATCAATAGATATCTTGATCTTTGGTTCATCATATTAGTTCATATGACTAATAACTACTTAGCACAAAGATCGCTGAAAATTAAAACCATATGATATCATTATTGACCCTCTAACCCAATGATTCCTCCTTCTTCAGTTTCATACCCATACTCATTAAGCATGAATTTGATTCATTATTTGGAGTAATTAGACTAAAGATATAAGTGAGTTTACTTCTACCTTCCAAAAAATAAAAGGTTTGCTTAGGAATTCACCATTGCATATCAGATATTGGAGTCAGCAGAGAAGAGATGGAAACAAGAAAAAAAAAAAATAACTGCAAATTTAAATTGCTTAAAAATGATCATTTTATAGTTATAGATATAATAATATGCTTATAAATAATTATTTAAATGTACACATTAAGAAAGTCTTGATATTTACTGGAAATACCCTACTAGCTACTAGGTTAACTTCTCCTATACAGCCAACTGTAACATAACTCCATTTCTTTTAAAATTATTCTAATGTAGACTTTATTCCACTTTTAAGCTAAATTTCATTCTTCATAACTTAATCTGAATCCCTAAATTTCTAAAAATATTTATATTATAAATTAGGAAGTATGAAACAAATGTGATAACACCTTCAAGGTTAATCTAAAATCCTATTTTAAGATGATTAAAATTGCATTGACCTTAGTCATTTTATAACACTCTGTCAGATGTTGGCAAGAGAAAATCCTCCTGACTTGTCACTTAACATTTTAAGGTATATGTGGTTTAGCAAGATTTGAACAAAAAATGACAGGTCAAATCTTTTCATGCTAATTTGAAAATGTGGAACTTCTACAATTGATCTGCATACTGTGACATTCACTCAGACATGCAGCAGAACAGAACTGATGCCATCTGTCTCAAGTTACAGGGAAAGAGTCTCAGTATGTGGTCTAGAGGTTATTTTATGCTGATGACAAAACACTCAACATTTACTTCTTGTAGTCAATTTAACAATATCAGAGGATCAGCTGTGCATGTGCCCCACCCCACCCCCACCCCAGCCATTATTAGGCACTATTTGCTCATTTTTTCCTTTAACACCACTTAGAGATTTTTTTCCTAAAACTATAATTGCCTATTTTTATTGGTATTTTCAACCTCTTATAGTTTATAAATGATTTAGAACTTTTTATTCCATTTATTGGCTCGACTTTAACTATTTGTTCTCTCCGTGTGTTTTTTTATGTGTACGTGTGAGTGTCCTCCTCACATGCAAGTTAATTTTTGCTGAATCAAATTAGTCACTTTAGTTTGGGCTTCCTTTTTAGGTAATTTACTATTCTCAATTTGCTCTGAAGTTATGACTTATTCTTGAATAGTATCAAACAGAAAAGATAGAAATGAGAATTGCTATCTTGCAATATTTGTTTCTTTTTTCATATCATAACTATACTGTTCTTCATCTGTGCATAAACTTGGATCAATCACTTTTTAAGCAATGCCAAGCACTGGAGATAAAATATATAAGAAGACATGGTTGAGAAATAGAAAAAGATAGAAACATATACACATATAATAGGTTTAACAAAATGTTACAGGTGATGAAATAAACATTAGTGAGTTATAGTGGTAGAAAAAGGAAGATAACAAGGGTAATTCTACCTGGTACAAGGATAGACAGAGATTTCAAATAAAGACGAAAACTTTCAAGCAGACTAGGTATTCACCACCTGAAACGTAGGAAGTGATGACTTAAACAGAGAGAGCAACTTGAACAAAATCAAGAGGATCTGAACCAGTCTTGCCAATCATGGCAATTCCCAGTGGCAGGAGCAAAGATTGTGAATGTCTAGATGAGAAAAGAGAATGTGGGGGGACTTGGAGCTATGTACTCCAGGAAAACATTTTCTTAAACTTAATCTACTCCTACAGGTTTGAATGGTTTTAATTAGGACCATTTGATGAGGTTACTTCAGTTAAGGAGTGGCCCAACTCAATCAGAACGAGTCTTAATCCTATTACTGAAGGCCTTATAGGGAAATTCACAGAAATAGAGAAAGCCACAAAGAGCAGCAACATAACCCGTAGAAACCACAGAGGCTGTCTTGTGCATTGCCATGTGACAAAAAAGCCAAGGACCAAGGATTGCTGGCAGCCAGCCCCAGAATACCAGGGTCTTCTGAGGATAAGCATAGCCTTGATGATGCCATGATTTTGGACTTCTTCTAGCCTCAACACCATGAGACAATGCATTCCCATTATTTAAGCCAACCCATTGCATGGTATTTGCTTTAGCAGCCAGAAAACTAAAACAGTCTGAAGAACACATGGGGAGGTGTCACTGGCTAGATACAAGATTGAAGAAGTGGGAAGGACACTGATTGTAAAAGATCTTGTATGTTGTGATGGTTAGGCTAATGTGTCAGCTCAGCCAGGTAACTGTGCCCAGTTGTTTGGTCAAGCAAATACTGGGCTAATTATAATAAAAGGACATTTATGGACTTAAATCATCAGTGAGTTGATTGCATAGATAGCTGATTACATCTACAATCAAGCAAGGAGATTGCCATCAGCAATGAGTGACGTTTTATCCAATCAGTTGAATGCCTTAAAAGGGGAAGTGATTTCAGCATTCAGAGAGAATTTTCCTGCTCCACTTTGGACAGCCAAGTCTCATGGGAACTCAAGGACCCCTGGTTTGCAGCCTGCCTGTGGAATTTGGACTTGTGCATCCCCACGGTCACATGAGCGAACTTTATACAATTTCATACTATTTACAGATATCTCCTGTCGATTCTGTTTCCCTAGAGGACTCTGACTAATGCATATGTTATATTAAGGTGCTTTACCTTCTGCCATAGAGAATAACAGAACGCTGAAGCATCTTAAGCAGGGGAGTGACATAATCAGATTACCTCTGCAGCAATGCAGAAGGAAGTCTAGAAGGGGAACAAGATCAGAGTGTGATACTAGTGACATGATCTAGATGAAAGGCCTGAACCTACATAAAGCTGCGCAGACTAAGAAAAGATGAAATTAGAGGTGTCAAGGAAAAAGAAAATGCAGGATATAGTGACCAAGTTGGGTGTGTAGAAGCCTGACTGCACTGAGCTGAGAATGAATAAAAGATAATGAAATGGATATAAGTATAGGAGATTGTTGTTTTGAGGATCTTGCATATAAAGGGAAGAAAGACTTGAGTATCTAGAAACAGGTAGAGGGTTGATGGAGAATTATGTTTTTATTTTTATATATTTTTATATTAATAGAAAAAATAAGCCAGGATGGGATAAATATTGAAAATAAAGTAAGAATAGTAATAATTAATCTGCTAAGACTCAGGGGATTTGGAATGGGATCAGATCAAACATAAATATTGTAATCTGTTATGGCAAGAAAAGAGTGAGAATAAGTGTCAGTATTAGTACCTTGAGGAAGTACATGGAATTTATACCAACTTGCCTTGTATATCTTGTATTATAAAAGATTGTTTCCTATTTTATTTTACATTGGTTTTATTGCACAAAACATCTGTTAATAAAAGTCAGTGTATGACATACATTTTAAAAATTTGTTAAATGTTACTGGAAAACATTTCTGTTTTGTAATAATGTTCTCTAATTTGTATTAGAGATTTACCCACAGTTAGACAGCATATGAGACAGTTATATTCTTCAAACCATGTATTTGATTATGTGTGACATTTAACAACCTTTGCATAGTCACTTGCTCAGGACAAGAAGCAAATTGCATTTGTTCAATGGCAAAGGATACAGATTGTTTTTCCTTTTTCTTTATCTTTTTTCTTATTGATCACTAGTTTGTCTCTTTTAAAATGGTGAATTACTAAATAATGTTATAACAAAGCCATATACACACACATATACGTATATGCTCACCTCAATGTTCAGTGCTTGGGGAAAATCAAATTACATCAATCAAAACAGAACCAAGATAAATAAAAATAAATAAATAAAAAGAAAACCTCCATAGATTTAGAATGTAAGAGAGATTTGGAATTTGAAAGAATTCTTTGTGCATCTGGTCCTTCTAAGTGAGAGAAGCCTGCTGGTCCAATCCCTTTCTGTGCTAGTGTCAGCAAGGCTGACTTATCCATTATGTTCAGGAGGCACAATGTCTAGGGCCTACAATACTTTTTTGGGAACTGTGAAAATGTTTTAACTTCTTTTGAAATAAGAGGGGGAAATGATCTTTTAGGTTATAGAATATGTCTTAATATATAGTATGGATATATTCATCTTTCTAACAGTGCAGTTATAAAATATAGTTTTTAACATTTCTTTATGGAGCAGGGAGTTCTTGAAGGCAAACTTGCTTATGGCTCATGAAAATCATAATGTGGATCTGGAGTCAGGGAGAGCAATGTTTTAATTGGGGTTCCCCCTAAAAAGACCTGATATAAGGACTTCTGTGGATTGCACATGGGGTGTATATTGTACACTTGGCAGGTAATTTTAGAGAGTAAAAGTTAGGTGAGTGGGAAGAGTGAGACTAGGAAGAAAGAAAAGCAAATATAAATGCGTCTTATGGAGGATACTGCGATGAGTAACTGTGGAGTGAGTTGCTGTACGGTGTGTCATGGGAACACAGGCTCAGGCACAACAGAAACTTTCAGCAAATGAGTGCTTTTTACTTACATAGAGCAAAGGATCCAAAAGAGCAGGGGAAGAGGGGCTATCATGGGTGGTCTCCTGGGGAGACTAAATGCTTGGGTCAGCGTCAGTGGATGGCAGCTCCACACACCTCCCTATGCATTTGAGAGGAGAGAGAAATCTGTGTTGCCAGAGAGTAGGTGTATATGCCCCAAGGGGAAAGGGTCCTACTGCTGAACAAAAAGCATGAATCAAGCAAACTGTGCAGAGTATCCACTCTGATAAGAGGCTGGGGATGCTTGTTCCCCATTTGGGATTCAAACTACAGTCAGGCCATTCCATTAGACCTGATGTCTCTCCTGGACTGTGAAATGGAAAAATATTGAAACATCTGCATGCAAAGCAGAGGTGTATACAAGGGCTGGGAGATGGCTGCTAGGTGTGTCAGTGACTTTCCTAGCAGTAACAGGGCTCAATTATGTTGCAACTTCCTGAGACTCATTCAGGTACCACCCAGAAATTTTCATTTGAAGGACAGAAGTCTAAAGCATTTATCCAACAGCCCTGATTATCCTTCTGCATTTCTAGCCTATGCATATACTTGGACTGAGCAGGGGCTCATGGCTTGAGAAAGTTCTGAGTCAGAAAGAGGAAAGATGTGAAGTAAGGCATGTGCCTGAGGCAAAATACTGTCCACCAGAGCTATAGCTAAAATCGTACGTGGGCCAGGGGGATGTTACACAGCACACCAAATGTGTCTGTTAGAGTAGAAAACATATTCTTGTAGTAAAAAATAGTCAAGTGTGCTGGAAATATAGAGATGGCTAGCAAGGCTTGGTTTCTCCCTGATTTGAAGAAAATCTAAAGAATGATTTGTGAACCATTTTTGTTTATTAAGGAGGGTATATAGAATTTTGGCCTGGTCTTTGGTAGTTGACTATTTTCTCATTTTTCCTTGCTGACAAATCTATGATTTTTTATTCCAGGAGAACAATGTGACTATATAAAAATAAGCAAATAAATAAAATAATAAATAAATTTTTTATTTTCCGGATATAATTCTCGCCAAGGAAATGTAAATAGAAGTCGCAAGATGAGGCTTCCAAGAAAGTTAATTTTGAAAAACCGAAAAAAATCAATCAACATGTTTCTTTTTATCTTTATTCTTCCATTTATTCCTCTTTGGAAGGCCTATGCAGTGCTGGAGGTAGAGCAGCCATTTGTGGCCAGAAGGTGACAGTGAGCATAAAACTTACATGCTAAGGATGGAGATGAAGAGAGAAAAGGTCTAGGCCCTTGATGGCAAATGGAGTCCTTATTTTGACACTGGATGATTTACCATTAGGCTTTTTGTTACCTGAGTTAAGTTAAATCGTTGCTTCTCACAGGCTACCCTTTTGTCAAGATCTCTGTTCAGCACAGTCACATCTAATTCTCATTGATTCACTAGTAAGCTATTCAGGTAGCTTTACATGTGTGGGTATGTGAATGTGATGGATGTAGGATGACCGGAAACCTGAAAATAACTTGTTTCTCTCCCTGTTGCTAGGCTACAAAAGAAAGAATTGTATGTAAATTAGAAGCCAATGAAATGCAACCCTCTCTTTCTGCCAAATTCTGCTTTTGGTGGTCAAGAACATCCTGTTGAAGCAATGAAGTATGAAAACCAGCTTCAACCAGTTGGCTGGACCTGCACAGATGAAGCCCCTTACAGTCCTCACTTGAACTTGCTTAATTAACATAGTAAATTTCCCACCCAGGGGTGAAGTTATCTGCCCTTTTTTTGATCATGCAATGTATGTGCAAGCATGAATTCCTGAACATACTAATCATACAGTTATATAACTAGCTATGCATGATCATCCATATGCATAAAAGCTAATGCATAATCAAAGCAAATGCTAAATAGTAACTTAGGTATTTAAGCAAGAGCAAAACCGCAGCACGGGGAGTCGGGTCTGAGTCACTGTAGACTGACCTTACCTCCTTGAGTTTGCCTGACTCTCGTGTTGAAGTCTTCTTCATGCCATCTCTGGTTATCCATAAAGGCCCTGCCTTGAGGCCTAACAAATGCACATGTGTCTTTATTAATTCCTACCTTATCTTCGTATTTAATTTGCTCCTGTTTTTAAATTTCTTAAATTATAAGATTAAGTCAATTATTTGAGTCATTCCTTTTTTCCTAATATAAGTGTAAATGCCTAAATGTTACTTTAGATATTTTTTGACCCATGGATTATTAATAAAACATTTACTTTCTAAATATCTGGTGAGTTTCCAAATTTATTTACCTCTGGTTTGATTTCCTTGTGGTCAGAGAACACACTCTATATGATTCTGATCATTTTCAATTTGTTGACCATTGGTTTTTTTTTTAGGAGGTACTGGGGATTGAACCCAGGACCCCACACAGGGAAGCAGACATTCAACCACTGAGCTACATCCATTCCCCAATAAGAGTTGGTTTTTTCATTTGTTTTTTTGTTTTTTGTTTTTAGGAAGTACTGGGGAGCCAACCTGGGATCTCGTACATGGGAAGCAGGAGCTCAACCACTTGAGGTACATTTACTCCCTCCATTAACTTTTTTTTTTCACATAAAAAAAGTATTTTTATTTTACCATCAATTTATATAATGATTAATTCAAATATGTAGTTATGACACCTAGGCCCAGGGCATAAAGAAACTGAAGAATTAGCCAGTAGGCAAATTACACAGGTCTCTTAGAGAGGAGTCTACTACTCATAGGCATCAAGTGATATATCCTACAGAGAGATGGGAAAGCACTGGTAAATACAGTTTCTAGTCTATTTCATAAAATATTTTTAAAAATATCCTCTTAGATAAGCCTCATGGAAGTACACCCTTTTCTGAGATGATAAATGGTCAGGTACATTCACATAGCTAATTAGTAGAAATTTTGCTGTGAGTGCCCATGTTCCCTGACTTCTCTAGAGATTTTTGTTTTTTAAAAACAGTTTTATGGAGATATATTCACATACCATATAATCCATCCAAAGTGCACAATCAATGGCTTAATCACAGTATAATCACAGAGATGTGCATTCATCACCACAATGAATTTTGGAACATTTTCATTTTTCCAAAAAGAAAAACCATATACCCTTTAGTAGTTACCTCTCAATCCCTCTGTCCTTCTGCAGCCCTACATAACCACAAATCTAATTTTGTTTCTATGATATATTTATATTTACATTTTTTAAAAGAAGCTTTATATTATATAAATGTTCAGTGGGCCTGAGAGTTCTAGAGACATCTAGACACTAGATGAAGGGCAAACAATCTCAGGAATTCGGCACCCTGTCAGTGGGCCTTACTTTGGAATTTATGCTCCCCAGAGTAACAGAGTTAGACTCATTTATAGTTTCCGTACACATGGCTCTTCTAACCCTTTTATTTGAACCCATAATTAGCACTAAAATTGATAATATATGTCCCAGGGACTTAAATCTTTGTTCTGTTCATATGCCAGTTGAGTACTGAATCTCAGCAGAGTTACAACGCCTACTCTCCAGTTCATTGGACTCACCCAGGACAGCTAACAAGGAGAAGGGTGATGGACAACGACCATCCCAAGAAACAGAGAGTGTCTGCAACTGCAAGCAAGATCGTTCCATCCATCTGTCCCATGGAATCTAAGCTCCCTCTCAATTAGAAGTAGAGTGGGCATCACCATCCCAAAATCCTCAAGATTGGGGAATGAACAATGGACTAAAGTAGACTTATTATTATTTTATTATAGACTTATTATTGCTCTAGCAATGGAAGAACCTGTATCATTGATATAAAGGCAGTGGTCACCAGAGGTTCTGAGGGGAGGGAGAGGGAAGAATAGGTATTACATGAGGGCATTTTGGGGACATTGGAATTGTCCTGCATGACATTGCAATGATGGATACAGGCCATTATACATTTTGTCAAAACCTATAAAATTGTGTGGGGCAAAGTGTAAACTGTAATGTAAACTACAGTCCATGGTTAGTAGTAATGCTTCAATATGTGTTCATCACTCTTAACAAATGTACCTCACTAATGAAAGATGTTGTTAATGTGGGAAGTGTGGCAGGGGGAGGAGGTGGGATATATGGGAAGCCATTAACTTTTTTTTCCTAGTCATTAACTTTTAAAGAGTAATTTCTTCTCCAAAATATACACGAGTTAAAGGACACAGTTGCAGCTGAAGATAAATTTTCATTTGCCACCAAGCAATATTTTAAAAATTGCAGACTGATCAGTCCACTGATTACTGGTGTTTTCACTATCATTGCCAATCATCAAACCATAATATTGGTGCTCTGTGCTCATTTACAGCCAAATAAATGGATCTGCTCTCCAATAATCCATGTATTTCACCTTTTAAACATAACCTGATTTTCCCTTGCAATTCTTTCTACAAACATGAAGTTGCTAGTTTATGCATCTTTTAAACTGTGGCATTTTCCTTGAGACCCACACTGTTCCACTAAGTTAAATATTGAGGCATTTTAATATTTTACCTTATGTTTCTAGTTTTAAAAGATTTATATTTTGTAAAGTTAAAAAATTAAATTATACTTTTATTATTCAGGACATACATTTTATTGCTGGCAGGGTTTGTGCATAATTTCCCTGGTTCATATTAGTTTATTACTAAATACATTTCTTTGATTGGATAAATATTTTAAAGTAAGAGAAATTATATTTAGAAGAGAGAAATGGCTACACTTTTAAAAATAGTGGAAATCTAGCATCTCGGAATTTTTAATTTTTGAAGTGTATTCCCTTTTATAAAGAGGTAAACATTTAAAATAGTAAGGGATCACTGTTCATACTTAGTAGTTTAATCCAATAAAATATAAAAGACCATTTAATTTTCTTTTAACACAGAAACTGAATCTTCTTGAAATCTTGCATATGTCATTCTTTCTTTGTACTGTAATCCAAGCAAGTTGATCTTGCTAAGAATCTGCTGAAACCAATTCTCTCCTTAATGTCACAGGCTCCCTTCTGTGTGACTAAGATAGTGACTACTTAAAAATCAAGCCTAGGAATGATTATCCTTCGTGTTCAATTATCCTTTTTATTAAAATAAAATCACAACTTTTCTCCATTTCAATTCCTTTTACCTTTACATGGTTTTAGTCTTTTCTCTAGTCTCTGACCTAAGTAACAGAAGTCAACATTTTTATATGGTCTAGAATAACTATTAGTGCAAACCCAAACAATCTTTTCCTTAAGCTGCCTTCGAACAAAGTGGTTTGAATCTTAGAATTCAAATTTAATGTTCCTCCAACCCATTACTTTTATTCACTAAAAATATTAAATTGCTTTAGTATTAAATGGGATTTTTATTTTTCATCTCCCCATTTACAGATATTTAAATAAAATCACCCTTCCATTCTTATTTCTCACATAATTTTCTTTGGGCACAGTAATGTGGTTCCTTCAAAAGTATTTGATGTTCTGTAGTATATCCATATTCCCAAATTTTAAAGTAATTTCAATGAGCAAATCACTTATATCAACAAATAATGAAGATGACTATAGTAGCAATTGGGTTTGTTGCCCTCACTTCCCACAGTAATTGGAGCTATTGCCAAAGCTAAGACACTTGTATATTAAAAACTACATAGAATTTTGCAGTGTAGAATAAAACAAGATAAATGAATTATTTAACCATAGGGAAATTGAACAAGATCTTCCCATAGAAGTTATACTTGCTGTGACAGCTTGAAATTGGTGAATCCCCCCAAAAAAAGATTATTTTTGAACTAATACATTCCTGTGAGTGTGGCACCCTTTTGATTGGACTACATCATTGAGGCATGACAGATTGGGTCTCTGCCCTCTTACTGGAGGCTTATATAAATGGATATACAGAGAGAGAGAGACATAGGAAAAAAAAAACAACAACTACAGAAAAACAGAGAAGCCCCGAGAGGCTGAGAATGGTCCTGGAGTCTGGAATCAGGAGAGCACAGAGGTGAGGAAAAATGTCATTAAGTGTCTTGGCCATGGAGCAGCTCAAAGCTGACGTGACAAGCCCAGCCATATGCCTGATCACCACTTGGCAGGATGCCAGTATCACCAATAGCTGACTTTAGTGAGAAAGCATCTCTGATGGTGCCTTGATTTGGACACTTCACAGCCTCAGAACTGTAAGCTTTTCGCTTATATAAAATCCTCATTATAAAAGCTAACCCATTTCTGGTACTTTGCATCAGCAGCACATTGGGAAACTAAGACCCCTGCTATCACTGTGGAGAGAATTGCTGTAGGTGCATCATGGGAATACAGCTCAGACACAACAGAATCTTTGAGCAAGTGACTGCTTTTTATTTACACAGCCCAAAGTCTCCAAAAGAGCAAGGGAAGAGATCCCATAGTGCCCGGTCTCCTAGGAAGGCCAACTGCTTGAGTCAAGGTCAGTGGATGGCAGCTCTGAACACTGCCCTCTGTTGGAGAGGAGAGACAAATCTGTGCTGCTCAAGGCCAGGGTATTTACACAAACCAGTGGGAGGGGGCCCTGCCACTGAGAGTTCCTGCCTTGATAAGCAGCTGGGGTTTCTTGTTTCTGATTTTTGGGTTTAAGATATGGTCAGCCCTTTCCTTTAGACCTAACATCTCTCCTGGGCTGAGCAATTGAAACATACCGAAACACATACACACAGTAAAAAAGGAGGCAGGGGTAGACGAGGCCTGGGAGATGGCTGCTGGGTGTGTCCATGCCTTCCCCAGCAATCACAGTATAATCCATGCCTGGAAAGGATAGTACCGGTCCAGGAAGTGTCTGTCTCCACAGTAATTTTGAAGATTGAAAACAATTTTGTGTTAGGATGCTTTTGCTTACAAATAACAGAAAACAGCTCAAACTGTCTCAAGCAATAAAAGGAATTAATTGGTTCAAACAGATGAAATTGCATAGGTTTATTATATACAGAATAGTTTGCCCAGGGGATTCATCAGATATAGAAATGTGACTTTCTAGAGAGCTAAACTTCCCCTAATATTTGAGCCTTTCTGACTAGACTTTCCAATTTTTCGAAGTGAGGCACAGAATATTTTCCTAACTCCATTGGTACTATCCTAAAATATCTTTTTTTTTTTCATGAGTGGAGATACATTTTATGTTATGATCTTTCAATGAGAAGATTCCAGGAAGGAATGATTTTCTCTTCATGGAATATGGTAGTAATCGTTACTGTCTTTGTGAGGTTGGAATGAAGATTGCATAAGCAAGGTATTGTGTAGGACACCTTTGCTATCTTTGGTGATTCAACAACTGTCCTCTCTTCTCTTTATAGCTAGTCAATGTTTCTTTGCTCACCTCTATCCCAGGGCATTTCTACAACCTCTGATTCTAAGGCAGAGATGGTGCTGAGGCTTGAGTGTAAAAATAGTCCCCTTGTTGTTGATAATCCTGCTGTCAAATGGTAATTTTACAAAAGTTTAAAATTTGACTCACATACAAATAGCTATAAAGTGACCCTGTGTTAAAGATTTATTTTAATAACTAAAGAGGGAACAAGCAGGAAGGTAAAGCTGATTCACAAAAATTGACAGACCAATTGTTTATAGTAAATAAAAGACTATGGAGAACAATCAAATGATCTAAAATGCATAGCTTTTCTTGTTGTGTATATATAGACATTGAGTGCAAGTATATTCTAAGAGCTCATCAGAAAAACATAGAAGAGATTTTACAAGACTAAGGGTAGAGATTTTAGTAGCACAGGTCTTTATCTTATCTATCCTGATAATGTTTTCTCTATCTGACCCAATTTCCTGCCATGAAGTGCTGTGTTGGAAGAAAGCAAGGAAAGAGGAAACTGGGGGAATCTAGATTTATAAGATTTTTGTGAAATAACTTTTCTTTAAGGAATGCACAGATACCCATACATGGGATATGCTATTTAACCAATTAAATATCCAAATGTATTTCTTCTGAGAATCTTATTTGAAAATATAAACTGAACTTTAGGGCCCACAACCATGGGAGGATTTATTCATATAGCAAATAAATTATTTCTATTCTTTTAGTTAGGTTTAATTTAAATATTGTAAAATGTACATATCTTATGTATACTACTGTGGGTTTTGACAAATGTCTACACTCATGTAACCATCACTCCAATTGCAATACAGAAAATTTCTATCAACCCAGGAATTTCTTCCATAATATTTTCCAGTCAAACCCTGACTCCCGAAATACCCACTGGCCTGATCTCTATCGCCATGTATTGTTTTGCCTATTATTGAATTTTATATAAATGGAAACATTTCTTTATTCAACACATTTTAAAAATACATCCATTTTGTCATGTGTCACTGGTTAATTGATTTTTCTTATTATGTATTATTCCACTGAATGTATATACCACAATTAATCTACTGTCCTGTTGATGGACATTTGGGTGACTTATAGTATTAAGCTATTATATATGTCTGACTTAAATATTCATATGCAATTTTTCTTATGTACATATTCATACCAAAGAGTGGAATAATTGGGTCATAGGTTAAGTATATAATTATTTTTACAGTAAACTGCCAAACAGTTTTCCAAAATGGTTTTACTATTGTACATTCCCACCAGCAATATATGAGTTGCATTTGCTCCATATTCTTGCCAACATTTGGTATTGTAAGCATTTTCAATTTTAGTCAATCTCATAATGAGTGTGTAGTAATCTCATTGTGCTTGCAATTTGCATTCCCCAGTTACAAACTTTTTTCATGTGGCTATCGACATTCTAAGATTTTCTTTTAGAAGGGTCTGTTCAAATAACGTTTTTTAAAAATAGGATTGTTTGCATTATTATTATTGATTTGTAGGGATTCTTTATATATTCTGGACATAAGTCCCTTGTCAAATATATATTTACAAATATTTTCTTTCAGTCTGTGATTTGACCATAAATTTTATTATTGGCATGATTTGCTGAGCAAAAAGTCTTAATTTTGGTGAAAGACCATTTCTCATTTTTTTAATGTTCAGTGTTTGCTGAGTCCTGTCAAAGAAATCCTTGTTTAACTACTGGTGGTAAAGCTATCCTTCTATGTTTTCTTATAGGAGATATATAGATTTGGCCTTTACATTTTCATCTGTGATCCATATTGAATTATGTTTTATGTATGATGTGAGGAAGTAGTTGACATTAAATTTTTCATATGGATATTCAGTTCCTGCAATATTTATGGAAAAATTTTTTCTTTTACCAATTTATGGTGATGAGGACTATATTCATCAATTACAGACAGTCCTCCTTTTGCATGGATATTTTGATCAAGAAATAACTGTACATAGCTGAGATCATGCATAATGATCTTAATTAAGAAAAATTACAATTATGTGATAAACCCACATAACAGTTTACAAAATGAAAACTTGATAGAGGGAACTGCCTAATGAAGAAAAATTGCAGCAAAGAAATTAAGAGTTATAAAACTGGAAGTGAAATTCAAAATGAACAAAAATAGAGTTATAGAAGACATAGCTGACTGTGGGGTGTTGACTCTGCCTCTGTTCAAGAGACTGTAGTTGTGCAGCTGGAAAGACTTAGAGAAAGCTACTTATGGACATAAATGAGGAAAGTCTTTGTGATGAAGTACATGACCCTATCCCAGAGAAACTGATGCCAGAAAAATCTGTTACATTAAAAGAACTCTTGGAGACATTTCACAATACGGAAGCACAAAGTGTAAACTTTTGAATGGTAATCCAAATTTAAAAAGGTGTAACAGTTCACCAAAGCATTAAAAAGATGCTCATTCTGTATCTTCAATTATATGATAACAGGAAGCATCCAATCAATGTCCAAACTACCCTTGATATATTTTTAAAAAGAAATAAAATACCTTAATTCTTCATGTTTCTAATGTGTTAAATTACAGTGTGCTACATGAGTATTAGTTCTCTCTTTACTGCCTGTTTGTCTATTTTTCTTTCTTACTTTACTGTGCTGGCTAGTATTCCTCTTTTAGTACAATGCTGGCTAGTGTCCCTCTTTCAATAAAATGTTGACTAGAAGTGGTAAGAGTAGACTTCATGGCTTTATTTCTGATCTTTCCAGGAAATAATTAATTATTTACCATTATATATTATTTTGGCTATAGGTTTATCATAGATGTAATTTTTTTCAGACTATATTTCTGATTTGTGACAGTATTTATTTTGAACTTGAGTCAGATTTTGTCAAATGCTTTTTCTGAATCTATCAGAATTATTATATGGTTGTGTTCTTTATTCTGCTATTGCTGTGAATTACACTGATTGGTGTTCTAGTGTAAAACTAACCTTGCATTTCTGGACTGAGCCATGTTTGGCCATGGTTCACAAAATTATTTTATGTATTTCTGCATTAGATTTGCAAATATTCAGTAAAGGATTAATTGTATCTATGTTCATGAGGGATATTGGATTTTTATTTAATTTTCTTATAATATCTCTATCATATTAATGTTGGCTTTATAAAATGAGTTGAGAAATGTTCCTTTCTGCTTTGTTTTCTAAAATATTTATGATTGGTGTGATTTTTTTTCCCCTTAAAACCATGGTAGAATTTACCAGTGAAAATACCTGGAGTATTTTTTTGTGTGAATGTATTAGTATCTCAATTTACTTTAAATTGATAGACTTATATTTTTTCTTTGTGTTTTCTACTCTCCAAAATTAAGGCAAATTATGTGAACTTTTATGGAAATGTCATGGAAAGACAAAAAGGAGTCCCTATTTGGATAAGCAAAAAATTATATTTGTCTCTTTCCTACATTAACTCTAACTCTATTCTTCCTTACCTTTTTCCACACTAACTCTAAATGCATTTATTTTCCCTAGCATTTAGCTATAGACAGAATTTTGTAAAACAATATTCAGTCAGAAAAGGAGTAAAATAGGTTTTGGAGCAGAAGACTGGCATTATACAACATAATTAACATACTAAAAATAAAACTATATATATATGAATATTCATATTCATTTTTATATATTACTGCTGTTCTTTAAAGTACACTGAAGGATGGGGTGACTAAGCTAAATGATGAAAGGCAAAGCAATCAAAAGTAAAAGCAAAAACATGTACTAAGAGAGAGAAAGAGTAAAACAGAATATATATAAATAGATATGTAGGACCTGTGTTTCAAAGGAAACAAAATGAATTTTAAAATTCCTATTTATTTTTGTTCTTTCATAAATGCCCTTGTTCTTATGTCTCTCCAACTTTGTGCAAGTTTTATATGCCTTTGCATTCCCTACAGTATCATTTTTAAAATTCATTTATCCTCAGTAGGAAAAAATGTTTACTCAATTCTAATCATTTAAAACTCAGAAGCTCCTGACACAGTGAGTATGCATTAATCAGGTTTTGCCAGGTCGGCTCTTCATGATCCAAATGCTCAAAAAAAAAAAACAAAAAAAAAAAACCCACACACAACTGTACAATGGATGCAAAATGGATTTTCATCATAAATGTGATGACTTTCTCTTTTTTTCATAGCTTATATTTGGTGTATTTTCCCACAAACCATCCTATCAGTAACACCATGTATTAGTATTGTATATTTGTTATAGTTCATAAGAAAACATTCTCATAATTGTGCAATTAACCACAGTCCATCATTCACCACGGGGTTCACTGTGTTATATGGTCCCTTGCCTTGTACAATCCATCCAAAGTGAATACTCAGTGGCTCTCAGTCTCTTCACAGAGTTGTGCTGTCATCAACTAAGTTCATTTCAGAATGCTTTCATTACTCCAAAAGGAAAAATCCCACTCCCCTTTTTTTCCCCCATTATTGACCCTTACCATTGATATAGTACTTTCTTTGGCATTACTGTAAAAATATCACAATATTACTGTTAAACATAGTCTATATGTTACATTAGTTGTAGTTTCCACATGTATCTTTCTTTTAACGTTGGCTAACTACTGAGATTAAATAATAAATTGCAACCCGTAACCCTCCTGGTTTCATGAATTTAAATAGAGATAAAATACTGAATATATATGTATGTGGGTAGAGTGAGTGGATGGGAGTGTGTGAGAGAGACTGATTTATTGATTTCTGTCTTTTGCCATTTATTGAAAGAGTGGGAAGAACTCTTGAAGAGTGGCATGAAGACCATAGGGAATCCTTATGAGGAAACTGGAAACAGTATTGAATTTTCTAAAGTATGAGTTATCTGCAGATTCAAATCCGAATGAAGTAGGAAAATTATTTAGTCATGGTGGTATAAAATAAAAGGATGAGCACAGGTTTGAAAGCGAGTATTTGAAGGACTTGGGGAACAGGTGCAAGTAGATGTAAGAAAAGAAGACCATGAATGAAAGGTACCACAACATGAGCTTCAAGATGAGGAGGACCCAGTAATAATGTAACTGGCAGGAACTGCATGGCTAGTAGTCTATGTTCCACCTGAAGGAAAAATGATTGTGCTGGTGAGGAGGGAAAAAGGGAAGGTTGCTGGTGAAGAGTCTTCTCTAGAAGGAAGGTGAGAATCTTAAGACCAGGAAATATAGCTCCTCCTTGACCCTGCCCTTGTAGGTTAAATTATATACCCCAGGAAAAATAAAAGCATGTTCCTAATCTTAATCCCATTCCTGTAGATGTGAACTCATTATAAATAGGATTTCTTGAAGATGTTATTATAGTTAAGGTGTGGCTCAATTGAATGAGGTTAGGTCTTAATTTGGTTTACTGGAGTCCTTTGTAAGCACAAGAAATTCAGAAATAGTAAGAAAAAGCTACCATGAGGAGCCAGAAGCTGGAAGTCAATGAAACCTAGAAGAGAAAGGAGAGGACCTCGCCATGTGCATTGCCATGTGACAGAAAAGCCAAGGACCCAAGGTTCACTGGCAGCCAGCACCGTAACACCACAGTCTTTGGGGAGAAAGCATCACCTCACTGACACCTCGATTTTGGACTTCTCCTATCCTAAAAACCGCAAGTCAATAAATTCCTCTTGTTAAAGCCAGCCCATTGTGTCATATTTGTCTTAGCGGATGGGGAATTAAGACACACTTTTTCTACTCCCTGCACTATGACCAATAGGTAAGATCCTACCTCAAAATAATGGAAAGTAGCAAATCTGAAAGCTGGAAGCAGTCAGATTTATCTGCAGTTTAACTCAGTAGTCGCAGGCAAGCAGAGAGAAAAATAGGAAGCTTTACAACCAAGGGAAGCCCTAGAGATGATAAAGTTAAACCCCAAAGTTAGAATAAAAATATTAATTCCACGTATACTGATTTAGCACCCCAAGTAATCATAACCATACTAAGTATATTGGGCTGACACAAAAGTAGTATGAGCCAGGTAAATCCTGCAAAAATTAGTGATTTCATTGGAAAGAAAAGCCTTAAACATATGACCCAATAAAATAGTATTGTTGGTCAGGTTATGATTAAAGCTAAAATCACTATTAGGAACCCTGTGCCTGGCTTGCAGAAGCCACTAAAAACTTCCAGGAAGGCAGGAGATTGGTTATATCAGTGAGTTAGATCAGCTTTGGATGGGAGGAAGCAGAGCACAAGAGATATTTCAGATCTCTTGGGATCTGTACTATTTTGCACATTGTTGAGTTAAACATAAAGTAATATTTTGCCTACAGGAACATTCTCAAGATATTTCTTCTTGTCCAAAACTAACTCTATTTCATAAAGAATGTATTTTTATAGTGTCTGTCTTGAAACCCTGACTCTCTTCTTGCTAATTGTATAGCTTTATTGCTTTTCATTGTTATTTGTAAAATTAAATCATGTGTTGTAAAGCACTTTACCATTCAATGAAATTAAATGTCTTTATATAAGGTGCTTTATTTTCAAAGTGGCTTTGATTGTTTTGCTCTTGGCCAATTGAAAAGAGGTCTGAAAAGGAGAAAAGGAAATGGTTTGTCTTTCACTATATTTAGATTAAAGACTGCATTTTTTTTTTAAAGAAGCTTTAGATAAATGTTACATCGAAAATACAAGGGATTCTCATATACCTCACCCTTTCCCCCTCCCACACTTACCCCATTAACAATATTAAAGACAATCTTGTAATTATCATTTGAACATATGGTCTTTGTCTCTTTTTTCAAGCTATAATTTTTGAGCACCAACTATGTACAAATGGTTTTTATATAGTAGTACCTCATTAAATTCTCACTACATTTTTGCAAATGAAAGTTTAGAGAATTTAACTTCCCTAATGGTACACAGCTTCAAACTGAATTCAGAGAATGTAAATAATGTCTCCAAGTGTCAAGGACTAAATCCAAAGACATGTTCAACTAAGGTATGTGATATTCAATTATTTTTTTAAACTATGGACTGTTTTGATTCAAATGAAAAACATATAAATCATTTTAAAATGAAGTTGCTGGGTTAAATTTGGGATGAGAGAACGAGAGGCTACCCACATTCCCTCCACCCTACCCCAGGTTATATATTGTAAATCACACACTTGAGTATTAAGGCTAATGAATTAAAGTTTGCTAAACAATGCACTGTTCTATCTGATGTTTAAAAAATAATCTTAGCATTAAAGTACTACCATATGTTAGAATTTTTATTTTTCTTATCTAGACTTGACAACATCTAAGAACGCCATTACCAAAGCCTAAGGATATATTTACAATCACATGAAAAATCTGCTTCTTGGGCCCCCAATATTTTCTTATTCGCAGTAATGAAATGTATCCTCTAACCAGCTTCCATTGCATAATTAAAATAATGTGTCCAGCCATACATCCCTTGACTACTTCTGGTAAAGGCCTTGTTTTCCCTGTCCACATCTTCCTTTAAATTAACATCATCATTCTATCACTGTGTGCTTAAGGACCATCCAGCTTCCTCTTTGGGACCTGACTTCATCTAATAATAGGTTGATCCTCTTACCCATAATTGTTGCTTTAAAGCAGGAGCTCTAAAGGCCTCTGAAGATACCATATAGGCCTCTGCAGAAAAGTTCAGCAGGTATTTCAAAGTGATTGGCCTGTTTCAAATAGGCTGATACATGGGCAGCATTTGAAATGAAGATGGATGATTGATCCTGCAATATTCCCTTCTGAGAAATGCATTAGATTTCAGGATTTTCAGAAATGTGTTCTAGATTTCATAATTATAGTAAGTTCCTCCACGTCAGCTTACCTGGTCTCTGCCTCACCTTTACCAATACTCCAGGGGTTGGTTAGGCAATGATTTATTAGGTTAATATTTGGAGAATGTATTTGCCTTCACCAGGCTTGAAGATCTGGGAGAAGGATCCAGAAAGGAATGTTATGTGGAGAGGCCTGGAAGGAGCTGCAGCCTTGTCTGATCTCAGCCTGAACCTAAAGAGCAGGAGCAGGGGATTGAAATACCACGACCTCATTCATCTCCAGTCCTTCCATCACTTATTGTACCTGCAAATCATGAAATCCAGAGGACAAGAGTCCCTACTGGCCCCATTGCCTCCTGGACTATAGTATGATGGAAAGATGGAGAGAGTATCTGAAAGGGGAAAAATTATACCCTGCAAGGACACTATTTAAACTATATACCACAAGCAAATGGATATGACTACTTAGCATTCAGCAAACATTTAAAAACAGGAAATGATAATTAAACATAATGCACTATCCTGGATTGCATCCTATATCAGAGAAATGATATTTCATATTATTATCATAAAGGATACTATTAGGTATAATTGGTGATTGGTGACAGTTAAATTTATAAGTAATATTACATTTCCTGAGTTTGACAATAGTTCTCTATTTATATGAGAAAATTTCTTAGTTCTTAGAAAATGCATGCAGAAGATTTTTGGGTAAAAGGACCTGATGTCTGCAACTTACATGCAGATGGCCCAGAAAATAACATAAGTGAGTGTACATACACTCTTTCAAAATGTTAGCAATGGGAACAACCAGCAAGATGGCAGCATAGCAAGGCACTCCTAGAGTCAGCTCATGCTACAGGGCAGTTAGTAATCACCCAGAGCTATCTAAAGCACCTGTTTGAGTGCTCCAGGACACCAAAAGAACATTATGCAACATCCTTGAAAGAATGGAAGGAGGACACTGCCCATCTGCAGAGAAGATTCGTAAGTAGAGCACTCCAGGCCCCAGAGGCCAGTGCCCATCCTCCACTGACAGCACAAGCTGCCTTGGGAGCTATTCTGCAGCTGGAATTGGAAGCTCCACTTCCCAAAAACTGGGGAGGAAGAGACTGTTGGACACCGACTTCAGCTACTGATTAGTAAATTCTGCTGGCTAAAGTATAATCCTAAGAACAGCTAAAATTTGAACCTTTCCAAGTCTGAAAGAAGCCAGTAGCCACCATTTTGACTCCGCCCCTGGCATGAGGGGAAACTGGGCTGACTGAAAATCACAGTGACGGTATAGACCTGTTTCTTCCATCCAGATCAGACTGCAGCCCTAGCCTAGGCTTCAGTCCCACCTCTAGCAGGGAGGAAGCTGGTGAGCCCTGCACCAGCCTCTGGGTAACAGCAGAAACATTTGGCTGGCACAGACTGAATAGTATACCAGGGTAACTGCATTCATTTTGGACCTGCACAGCATAGATTGCTGCCCACAACTGCAGCTCCATCCCTTCCCCAGGTAGGGGAGAAAGGGGCATGAAGCTTCATCAGTCTCTATGGGCAACTACAGCCTAGGTCTGCAAGAGTTGGATTATTACACACAGCTGTGTCTCTGTGCCTAGCCCTGGCAAAGGAAAAAGTGGGAGAAGCTTCACTAGTCCCTGGGGCAATGAGGGCAGCTTGACCCTCCACAGCTTGCAACACCAACTACATCCTTGGCTCCTACTACACAACCAGCAAGAGAGAAAGGGCAAGAAACCACTAAGTTAAGGAGAAAAACTGCACCCAGAATAAATACATTTAGTAAGCCAGATGCCAAGTCACCAACAAAAAAATTATATCCACACCAAGAAATAGAAAGATAAGGCCCAGTTAAGGAACAAGATAAGCCTCCAGATGACAAGAAGGAGTTGAGACAAATAATCACAGATGTCCAAACAAATCTCCTTAATAAATTCAATGAGATGGCTAAAGAGATTAAGAATATTAAGAAGACATTGGATAAGCACAAAGAAGAATTTGAAAGCATACATAGAAAAATAGCAGATCTTATGGCAATGAAAGGTGCAATAAAAGAAATTAAAAATACACTGGAATCATATAATAGCAGATTTGAGGAGGAAGAAAAAAGGATTGGTGAACTTGAAGAAATGGCCACTGAAAGCAAACACACAAAATAACAGATGAAGAAAAGAATGGAAAAAATTGAAAAAGTTCTCAGGGAACTAAACGACAGCAAGAGATGTACAAACATACGTGTCATGGGTGTTCCAAAAGGAGAAGAGAAGGGAAAGGAGGCAGAAGGAATATTTGAAGAAATAATGGTAGAAAATTTCCCAACCCTATTGAAGGGCATAGATATCCACGTCCAAGAAGCACAATGTACTCCCATCTGAATAAATCTGAATAGCCCAACTCTAAGACACACACTAATCAGAATGTCAAATGCCAAAGACAAAGCGAGAATTCTGAGAGCATCAAGAGAAAAGCAGTGCATAACCTATAAGGGATACCCAATAAGATTAAGTACCAATTTCTCATCAGAAAATATGGAGGCAAGAAGACAGTGGTGTTATATATTTAAGATACTGCAAGAGAAAAACTTCCAGCCAAGAATCTTATATCCAGCAAGACTGTCTTTCAAAAATGAAGGTGAGTTTAGAATATTCACATATAAACAGAAACTGAGAGAGTATGTAACCAAGAGATCAGCTTTGCCGAAAATACTAAAGGGTGATTAAAGTTGGAAAAGAAAAGACAGGAGAGAGAGGCTTGGAAGAGACTCTGGAAATGAAGATTATATCAGTAAAAGTAACCAAAAATGTCAAAAGAGTGGTGAAAATAAAACATGACAGATAAAACCCAAATATTTTGGAATAAACTTAATGAACAATGTAAAGCACTTGTAGTCAGAAAACTATAATTCATTGTTAAAAGAAATCAAAAAGGACCTAAATAATTGGAAGAACATTCTATGATCACAGATTGGAAGAATAAATATCATTAAGATGTCAATTCTACTCAAAATGATATACAAATTCAATGCAATCCCGATAAAAATTCCACCAGCATTTTTTAAGTAAATGGAAAACATGATTATCAAATTTATTTGGAAGGGTAAGGTATCCTGACTAGCCAGAAACATCGTAAGAAGGAAAAGAAAAGTTGGAGGACTCTCAATTCCAGACTTTAAATCGTATTACCTAGCCACAGTGGTAAAAACAGCATGGTACTGGCATAAAAACAGACACACAGATCAACGGAACCAAACTGATGATTCAGAAACAGAATCATCAGGTGGTCAGGTGGTCAGGTGATTTTTGGCAAGCCTGTCAAACCCACCTAGCTTGGGCCGAACAGTCTGTTCCACAAATGGTGCTGGGAAAACATGAATATCTATAGCCAAAAGAAGGAAAAGGACCCCTATCTCACACCTTGTACAAAAATTAACTCAAAATGGATCAAAAGCCTAAATATAAAAGCAAGAGCCATAAAGCTTGTAGAAGAAAATGTAGGAAAATATCTTCAAAATCTGTTAGTAAGTGGTGGATTCTTAAAGGAGATAAGAGGAGGACTGAGATGGACTACTGATATTTAATGTATGTAGAAGTTTTAATTAACTTTACTGTGAAAGTGTGGAAATGTATAGAGTTGATGGTAACACATTATAATAAGTAACAGCTGGTTTATAAGTGGGAATGTGGCTGAAAAGCATAGTCTCGGGATGTAAATGCCAATTAACAGAAAGCTAGAGATAATCTAGAGACTGACTAACACAGTAAACCCAGAGGTGGATGAGAATTGTGGTTGATGGTACAAATGCAAGAGTGTCCTTTGTGAGTTAGAGCAGATGTACATCACTATTACAGGGTTGTGTGAATGTGGAGAAGCATGGGAGAAATACAACTGGAGTGACCTATGGACTGTGGTTAACAGTAATAATATAATATTCATGCATCTATGCCAAAGATGGACTGTGTTGATAATGGGGGAGTATGGAAAAAGTATGCCAAATATACACTATGGACCTGGTAATAGTCTGATGATATTATCTCATAAGCTATAACAAATGTTCTACCACAGTGTGGTGTTGATAGAGGGGTGTTGTATGGGAATTCTGCACATGTGCGTGATTGTTTTGTAAGTTTACAACTTCTGTCATAAAAATGTATTTAAAAAATAATAATAG
>JAQZBX010000697.1:0-99436 GCA_029593785.1 Cabassous unicinctus | reverse complement strand
TTTATATTTACACTGTGTACTACTGCTCACTTAAATCTGTATGATACAAGACTACATTAAGATCATTTTACTAAATGTTCTAGGAAATAAATATCCAGATTGATTTAAATTTGTATAGAAGTTGAATTTTATTCCAATTTACCATGAAGAATTAAGAATCATTTATTATTTCCTGTGGTCAAATGACATTATAAAATTGAAAGATTTATGTGTGTGTATATATATATATATATGGTATGGGTGTGGATGTATTTGGTATGTATATATGCATATATACCTATATTAGTAAATACATACATGCATAAATTTGCATACGTGTGTGTCCTTTCATAAAGATTATGTGTGTCGGGTTTTTTTTAGATAGTCTTAGAATTTAAAACTATTTCCAATTAAACCTGTCTTCTCTAATTTCTCATAAATGCTTCTCCATTATTTTTCTGCAAAGATAAAACCTTTACCTACTAATGATTTGAAAATTACTTATGCTTCACTTGTAAATTCAACCTGGAACTTAGAGAATTAGGGTTATTTCAAAATTGACAGTATTAATTCGGTAGCTATTTATTGATTTCTTTTTTCACCTATGCCTCTGCTTGGGATATGATGGTAAAAAATGATTTGGTCTCTGCCCTCCTGGAGTTGACAATATTGTGGTGAGACAGAGGTAAAAACCTAAAATTACAATGGAAGGTCAGGGATTCCAACCCAAGATTCTCTGTCGCTACCCTCAATTTCCTTTTTCATTAATTATAAAATATACCATTCATATTATGAATACAAATCACGTATATGTAAAATATGAAAAGCAGGAATATCTTTGTTCCCATCTACCTAACTTAAAAAAAAATGTAATTTAATCAACACCATTGAGTTTCCCTGTGTGTTCCTCTGAGATCTAAACATGCTCTAGGGGATAAATAGTATTTTAAAATTTGTACATATATCCCAATATTTATTTTTCAGAGTATAGGACCTTATTTAAATAGCAAAATATTGCATGCATACATAAGTGATTTTTCAGTTCAACCTTATATTTTTGTGATTTATCCATGTTGATCAATGTAGCTTAGAGCATTTTCTTTCATTATCTATTTATCCTTTAGAGTTATGATGAACATTTGATGCTTTCAGTTTTTGCTTTTATGATCAGTGCTGCTGGAAAAATTTTATGCTTGTCTCTTGGTTCACATGCTCAAAAGTTTCTCTGAGTGTTGTCTGTCTCGAGGACTCTAATGACGGACTGTAGGAAATGTTCACATGAGATTTGAGAAGATAATGCTAAATTGCTTTCCAATTTCTTCTCACTAATTCACATCCCTGCCTTCACAATCTGCTTTCCATGATCTTGTCAACAAATAGTTTTTATGTATTTAAATTTAGGCTAATCTAATGGGTGTTACATGGTATTTCATTAATCTGATTCCTGCTTGGGTCTTTTTATTTTTTTCCCTTATAATTGATTGACTTTTACATTTCTTCTTATGTGAAAGGCTCACTCAAATCTTTGCAACTTTTTTGTATTGCTTCATATATGTTCTTCACATATTCAGGATACTAATTTCTTTGTCAGTTATGTGTATTGCAAATATTTTCCCAGTTTGTGGTTTATCTTACTTGATTGTTTTTTGATTAACAGAAGTTGTTAATTGTACTGTATTTCAAGTGGTCAGATTTTGTCTTTATGGCACTTTGTGTTTTCTATGTAACCCTACCCTGAGGTCAGAGAGATGTTCTACTCCTCCTAAAAGTTTTAACAATCTGCTCTTTATATTTAAGTGTCAAATCCACTTGGAATTGATTTTTGAAATGAGTTTGTCGTGGGTAGCCAATGCTCTTTTTCTCCGTGTGGGTGCTTTTAAAGAACTCTAAGCAGAGATGTTGCCTGAGGTCTAGTTTCTCTAGACTGGGCTGGGCTAGAATGGGCTCAGGACAATGCGGCCAGTGAGGAAACTACAGCAGTGGCCCAAGAAAGAGGTGCTGAGCGCACAGTTAGGAAACTGGCAGTAGAGAGGATGGGAAGATGTAAAAGATATTCAGGGCTCACAAACAAGAGGAATGGTTAACTGATTTTAATGGTAATATAATAAAAGTTTGGTCATTCCCCGGCCCGGCTGTGGAGTGTTGTCCTCGGGTACTCTCTGCTTTGAATGCATCAGACATTTTCAGGCTTCCTTCTCTCCTTCCTCCAATTCTCTGCTGAAATGCCACTTTTTCCATGACGGTGTCCTTTGACTACCCTTTATAAAACAGCCATGGCTCTGTCCCAAGCATATGCACATACAAGCACCCGGCAATGCCTACCTCCTTACCGTGACTTACGTTGCTATACGTGATTTATTACCATCTTGGCATGATTTTTTTAATATTTTCTCTTTGTTTTCACTGGAATATAAGCTATATGAGGGCAGTGACTTTATATGTCTGTTCACTGCCATATCCCCAGGACGTGTACCAATACCAATGAATACTACTAAACAATCATTGAATGAACAAACAAGCAGAAAGTAGTTGCAATGCTAATGAAATTTATTGCCATTTTTAAAGACAGTATATATTGGCCTTCTAATGTTTTGGAACTTTAAACAGATCTTGCCATCTGGGTTTGGAGCTCCCTCCATATCAGTTTCCATTGTAATCTGGGATTTATAGAGCAATGTATAGAACAATTTAAGAATAAGGATAGCAAGCAGTATGAGCCATTGGGAATACCCCAAATTGACCTGCACATATCTGGGTAAGCCCATCCATCATCTTTCTTCTACACAGACAGTAAAAGCAGGGACCTTTAAGTTGAATAAACTTCAGAGATAGAATGAAATGAAACTGGGAACATTAATCGGCCTCTACCTCTACCTGTCTCGGACTTAGGCAATCCCTTCATGGGTTAGCACCCTCTCCCTGCCACAGAGGCTGGATTCACCAGCAGTTTTCTGATTAATTAGTAAAGTTACAGAGATTAATAAATAAAAACACAAAGTACATTATTCATAGGCCTTTGATGACACATCACATTATAGTTTTGTGGTCACTTCCTTACGAGACCTTCTCCACCATATCATGTCAATATTGAGAGCAAATTCCTCTGTTTATACTTTTATACATCTGTGTAGAATTCCTGACTTATGCTCTGCAAGAGTTTAATTAAACACATTGTCATTTGTGGCATCCTCTCATTTAAACCCATTCTCTTGCCTCTTAGATCTGATCACATTGTGAACTTTGTGGAAGGGTCCATAAAGATAACTAACATATCCAACTTGGAGATTCTATATTGGGGTGATCTTTTCCAAAATTTGGACTTTGGACATTGGGATCCAACTTTGTATCTGAGACAAGACTTGGAAAGAACAAAGTTGGTGATGAAATAACAGAGCCCAGAGAAGGAAAAGGAATATGGCGGCTGGGCTGGTGGGCAGCTCCCTGCCCCAGGACCCATGAGGCAGGAGGCTACTTCCACTGAAAACCATCGTTCTCTACAGTCTGCACAGACTCTTGGTCTTCTTTGATGTAATTTGTAGAATATTTGGTTACCGCCGAAGAAAGCATTTCCTTCCAAGCACTGCGACTCATAACCAAGTGGTTTTCAAGTATATCAACAGGTCCCATAACAGGACAGGCCTTTTAATTGGCCCTATTGGCAAATATCATTAGGTTAACTTTAATAAATATAGTAGTTCATAGAATATGAGGAGGTCTAATTACAATAATGTACAGAACAATAGATAAAATGATAATTAATATATTAAAGAGTAGAACTGAGAGTTTATAGAGATTTTCTAAGATTAATTTTATAAGTAATATTAATTACTATCATAATTGATGAATAGTGATGTACATTCTAAAACCTAAGGGCTGCGTGGGGCTCTCCCCTCAAAATATCCCTGATGACTAGGAATAGGCATGAGGATTATACTATGGAAAATTTCTTGATCCTTTTGCTGAATATTTTAGTGCTCTCCATCTGTCTGTTAACTTCAAAGGAGACAGGCCTAGCACTGCTTCTGACCCATGAGGACAAATTCCACTCTGCAAAAGCCTACGAGAAATTTTTTTCTGAGCTTGAGTACCAAAGAGTTAGGAATTTTATTTTGCTTTTTTTTTTTTTTAAACTTCCCATTTCCAAATAGCCAACAGTAAGGCACATATATTTCCTTACAATTTGCAAAGCGTTTTCATATATATCAGCTCATTTTATTCTTAACTCTAAGCCCATTCATGACTCAGTAGACACTTCCTGAGCACTAATGGAGTTGGCATTCTGCCAACCACTTAGCAAGTGTGGGCCCTTAATTCTCACAACTCTGTAGATCAGTTTTACAGAGATGGAAACTGAGGCACGGAAAGGTTGCAGAAGCTGCTGGAGATCACAGAACAAATAAGTGCAAGAGTGATATCTGGACCACCATAGGATCTGCTTCTAAATCAGTATTTTTATTATCATTGCTCTGAGGTTGGGTATTGTCATCATCACTATCTGCCTGGTGTAATCGCTTTAAGTATCTTGTAAAATCCACATAAATGAGATGTTGGCTTAGGTCGTACTATCCTTTGAGATATTTGTTTTAGTTGCTAAGGCTTCCATATCCAGCACTGAATGAAGCTCATTGTGGCATTGTGTTTTCCTCATGTTCTTGTAAACTCTCCAGGCATGACTTGCCCTTACTTCCTATTCCAGTTGAACTCAGGTTCTCCCTGCATCTTACCTCGAATGACTGCACCTTACTTTTTTCTTCCCAACCATTTGCAAAAGGAATAGTAAAGGTTTGGGGGAGATACAGGGTAGATTTACAAAACAATATTTGACATATCCCTTCCTAAAATTTTTTTGTCTCTACATCCTGATCTCCAACCCAAATCCTCTATTGTCCTGATCTTCTCACGGACCCTCCAATTGCCTCTTCTTCCTCTCCATCTGATGTCTTGAACATCTTAGCTCCATTCTCTTTGCTGTAGCAATCTCAAAATTCTTCTCGCTATGACATGTAGATGAATTTAATCTCTTTGTTACAATCCTTTGCCTCCCAGGCTGGCCCTGGGGCATACCATTTTGAGTGGTGGTCTACCTAACTATTTTCCTAAATGAATACCCCTCTACTACAGTGTAACCTAGTGTTTTCCTGAATTAAAGTCTACTTCTATATAGAGTATAAGGAATTACATTGGTTTTGGTTTTAAGGAGCAAATATTCTTCTCTTTTCCATACTTATGGAAAGATTGCCCCTATTTGGGTCTTGGATTGTGTTTTTGTCTCTTCACCTTCAATTCAGCAATTCTACTGATGGCTTTCTAAGTGATAGCCCTTCTTTTCCCTCCTGTATCTTCTGTTGACCACTTCCCAACTCACAGGGTCTGTCCCAGGCTACAAATTTCACCAGCAAAATCACCATTTCATGGTCGAGAAAACCAAAGCCCAACAATATTAAATAATTTGCCAAAAGCTAAAAGGGACCTGTGCTAAGACTAACCACCTGTCCCCATCCCCATCCCACCCAATCAGACTTGTTTTCTATATTTAAAACATGAAAAATGTAAAATTTTGATGGTTCCATATAAATCATTCTTACCTTTCTCAGAGCTCTGTGACCTTTTTGAGCGCACTGGTCTTGTTTGCTCCATTTATCTCTTCTACAGACTTTTTTTTGCTTCTAAATCCTCTTATTCCAGGACTGTGAGCTCAAATTGGCCCAGGTCTGACTCAGCTAAACCTAGACTGTTAACTTGGCCCCAGGCAGAATGAAGATGCTTGCTTCCCCACACTGGGTGAGACTGGATTTAGCCGGGATGACGAGACAGCCTTGCTCAGGAGGTGTGCCAGAGGTGTTGCACCTTGCACGCAGGTACGACCCGAGAGGCCTGCATTCGCAGACATGGAGAACGTACTCTTTCCCACTGACTCCCTTAGGACCTCTTCCATGCTCCCCCGGGAGCAGAGCCTGCCTGCCCCTTCCAGGACCACTGCAGACCCGCCTGCTGAGTCAGGAAGATGAGCAGACTGGGGCCGTGGGTGGTGACAGAAGGGCCCCGGGGGAGGCAGCCCCCTTCCCAGGGCAGGAGCTCCAGGAAAGGGCAGCCAGGTGGCACGGCCCAGATTATCTTCTTAGACAGATGGGTCCAAGCTCATCACTAGCTCCTTCTCAAGGAAGGTCTGGACACTGTGATGAGGCCAAGACACATTTGATTTACATTTTATTTTCAATTTTCAATTAGTTTGTATGAATATGTTGTATTTTAAAGGGAGTCTCTCTCTTTTTCTCTGCCTAAAGCTTCAAATCAAAAACCTGGACAGATCTACCTGAAAGCTGTCATCAACGTTCTGATTCTAACAAAGGGGAAACTCTACAGCAGCTCCTACTTGTCCCTAAAAACCTCACCTCATCCTTCCTTGCCCTTCCCTCCAACTTTAGAGAATCAGTCCACACAGAGATCAGTTTAGTGCACTAATCTTCTATACAAGTTTACTTGAAATTCAATTTCTGCTTTGGACAAAAACATTTTGATCTGCTTTAACTACATGCCAATTTACTTTAAAGAAAATGGCTATATTTCAATGATTTTTTAAAAAATTCTAGGGAATCATGATAATGCCTTTATGAAAACATTCTCAACAGAATTAAGAGATATTTTTAATTAGGGTCTTTCAGACTGCCAAGTTTTCAGGCTTAGCCTTGTTTGAATCCACCATTAATGCAAGATTTAGCCCTATTAAAACTAGGTTAGCTGTTGTTTACTCTGTCTGACCCAGTTAATGAGCTTCGTATTTGCTGGAACTTATTGTGAGATGCTGTGAAGCCAAAGGTATGTGAACCACATTGGAATAAGACTTTATGAATGTAATGTAAACATATGCACACTATCAAATAAATTATCCAGAATGGTGTGGTGGAAAGTTCAGAGTTAGAGGCCTGATTTGAATTCCAGCTTATTAATTTACTCATTCATCAAGCATATATTGAATACCAGCCCTCAGTGGGGCAGTGGAACCCAGTCCTAGTTCCCAGCTGGGTAACCTAGTCCAAATGATTCTATCCTCTCTGAACCTTTGTTTCATTAAGAGTAAAATGGGGGAAATAATATCTAATATAGGATAATATAATAACTACAATCAAATACAATAATACTTATCGCAGGTACTTATGAGTATTTAATGAGGTGGTATACTAAAATAGAGGAGACTACAGAGGTGGAAGCATTCTATAAATCCTAGAGTAATTATTGTTGTTTGTGCTAATAAGGAAAAACATTTTACTCTGAACATTATGCTGAGTTCTGTAGGAGGAGACGGTTACACAGACCTGATATTACTTAGCAAACTGGACAATGGCAAGGTTTAGAAAATATGAAGTAGCGATGTAAAAGGAGTCCCGAGGCTGAGATCAAGGACTGAAACTGGCAAATGAGAGACTAAGTGGAGAGCGGGAGGACTCGGTGTAGGTAGGGGTGTCGATTGAGCGGTGAACCTCAATTTAGGCTCGTTGCTAGCCTTGATCAGCATTCCTGTGGTGTGTCCCCATTGTCAATAGCATCACTTGAAGATGCCATTTCAGGTAAGGTGTAGCCCCTTTGAAAGAGGGTGGGCTTTCCTGCGGATTACCAGAGTCCCTTAAGAGCAGAAGAAATTCAGACACAGGAAGAGGAAGCCACGGGAGGGCAGCCTGAAGCCAGAATGGAAGAGCCATCACTGTGAGGCAGGGGGCGGGACACAAGCCTGTGTCCCCAGAGAATGCCGGTGCCAGCAGCAGGATGTCACAGCCTGGGGAGAAAGGCCTTGATGGCGCCTGGACTTTGGACCTTTGCCGGCCTCAGGACAGGCAGCCGATGCATTGCCATTGTTTCAGCCAACCCACCCGTGGTGGGGAATTGGTCCTGGCGGGCTGGAAAACGGCAGGCGGTACCCTGAGAGGACTTCGTGGAGTGGGATGGACCAACTGACCCTTGAAAGATGGAGAAATTCGGTGGACAAAGGTGGCACGTTTCAGGCACACATCTAGTTAAGATGATGCCTTTTGAGAGTAATAAAGTAAGTCATAAGACTAATGGCTAAGACCGAGAAGAGCTATTTAAAAAAAAAACAACAATATGGAACACTTCACGAATTTGCATATCATCTTTGTGTATCGTTCCAATTTTAGCATACATGCTGCCAAAGCGAGAACCTGAGAAGAGCTTTGACTAACAAAGTAGAAGAGTCAGTGCCACTTAAAAATCAGAGTGACTTAGAGTCTTGGTTTATCAGTTACTACTTCTCAATAAAGGCAAACTACAAAGCCCCAAGGCTTAGCTGCCCCATCTGTAAGCACCTGTCTCTTGTCATTGCTGTGGGGATTACATGAGGTAGGGCACGTCACAGTGTCTGCAAATGTTAGATTCTTAATAAACGTTAGCTATTTCATTCTACCTTCCTGTCCTTCTCTTCATATTTGCAGTGGTGCTTTTTATTTTACTATTTTTAAATTTTTTCTTTGCCTTCTTGCACTGGGTAGAGTCTCCAGTAAAATTTGAATAGAAATGGTGAGAACAAACATCCTTGCCTTCTTCCCAGTCTTTGCAGGGAAAGCTCTCAGTCATTCACTGTTAAATATGGTGTTCTCTTTAGGTGTTTTGATTTTTATCAAATTGAGGAAGTTCCCTTCTATTCCTGATTTGTTAAGAATACTTAAACATGAATTGGTGTTGTATTTTGTCACATGTTTATTTTACCTATTGAAATGATCTTTTGGTTTTGGCCTTTATTCTGTTATATAATATACTATATTAATTGATTTTGTATATTAAGTCAACCTTGAATTTCTGAGATAACTTCTATTTGGTAATGGTGTATAGTCCTTTTTATATGTTGCTGAATTAAGTGCACTAGTAATTTAAAAAGGATTTTTGTTTCTACATTCATGAGTGAGACTAGTCTTTAGTTTTCTTTCTTGGGATGCAGTTGGGCTGTTGACCTTTCCTTTAGATTTGAAACGCCCCATGACTTTTTCACTGTACCTTTCACAACTCAGATATATCTTATATTTGTTTCATCTGGTTTCTACAGAGGCTGAGTTTTGAAATTATTGTCCTCAGAACTTCTCTAGCAAGAAAAAATTATAAACTCGTGTTTAGCTTAACTACAGTCCTTGAATTTCCCCTTAATCAATTGAAATTGCTTCTGCATTTAAATAAAAGCTGTTTAAAATGTCTGAATTATATCAATAATATGCAGAGTAGAAGTATCCATTAAGTGTCCTCTGTTATCTATTGTCTGATATCTCTTTATTGTAAGAAACACGCTATTCTGAGAGTTAATGGTTGCAAATTTAGTTCATTTTGTAAAGGAGCTCAAGACATCAACTATCAGCATATATTTTCTTCTCCTAAATAAAAGGTGACCTTTCTTTTAATCTTTTTCTGTGGCTTCTCATTAAAGAATAAATCAAGATGATAAGATAAGAGAATTCTTCCCTGCTTCGATTTAGCTTTTTGTTGTTTGTTCTGATTCTTTGCAGCTATGAGATAAAAAACAGTTTATCTGTGCATGTTTGTAAGAGTAGAAGCAATTTTTAATACTTTCAAAGCCTGAGGAATCTGAAAAATGGCATTTGTTCCCTCTTTCTTTCCATCCTTTCCTTCAGCACCGTCACAGTCCCTCTGGGCCCCGGGACTCACGTGGGGCTGTGAAGGGAGCCCGGTCCATCACACAGCCCCAGGTCCCTCTAGCCACTCTTCTTGTCCATCCCATCACATGGTGCCCCTGTCCCAGGGGACCTCCACCTCACTCCAGCCTGCTTGCGGAGGGTCTCGTGGTCTCTCAGCTGCATGAAAGTCTCCCGGAGGGGTCTCTCTGCTGCTGATTTCTCATGCAGCACACGGCTGCCAGACAGCACTGCCTCTGCCTCAAGGTTTAGAGCCTTTCCCCAGGGAGCGGAGGGACAGCTGCATGGTCCGGTAGAGCAGAGTGTTGCTCATCCTTGAAAAAATCACTGATTCCAGGGCCCCCATCCAAGACTTACTAGGTAAGTTTTGAGGGAAAATCCTGGAAATCTATCCACTCAATAGGCATACTAAGAAAACCCTGCCCCGTCACAGAATACAAACCTGGGATTCGGAGCATGGCAGGTTGGAATCACACTGCGGCATTTCCTGGCTACAATGGCAAGTCATTTAGCCTCCATAATGGCATTTTCCCATTAAAAATGGAGATTTTACCACCTTATGCTCAACGTTGTCATGAGGCTTAAATAGGAGAAAATATTTAAAAATATATATATTCAAAGTATATGAGATACTTCTGCCTCCCTTATCGACCCAAACAACGGCTCTTCTTCTAAAACATGGTAAAAAAAAAAAGTGCAGGGTTATTTTTTGTCTTTCCCCCTCTAACCAGATAGCATATGAAGTGCTGGTCTGAAGTCCAGGCCCACTTTGGCCAGCTTACTTGTTGGCTGCCCTGCAGACCCACGAGGCAGTGAGAGGATGCAGGGCTGAGCAGAGTTTCGGGGTTCCCTGGAAGCAGCAGGGATGATGGAGACATCCGTCTGACTCAGAGACGAGGGCAGACTGGATTTCAGAGGAAAGCACCAGGATGCAGCCAGAAGCAGTGGAGAAGGAACGCCTTCCCTGGAGGGATAAGGAGCCATGCTTCAGCACCCCAAGCCCCTCATCCTGGATGGGAAGAATGCGGACATTGTCCGGAAGTCTGAGTCCAGCCGGGCAGAGCTCCCGAGAGCTGAGCTCGGCAGTGGCGAGGCAGGTCAGAGGTGGGGGCTTCCTGGGCTCCAGAATGGCAGTAAATGGGCATGCCACCCTCAGCCGCCAGCAGCTCCCCGAGCCCCCGTGTGCTAGATTCGGAGGTGTGGCACTGTGGGGCATTGTCCTAGGGCTCCCACAAAGGAGCAAAGGCACCCTGTATTGCAGCACTCTGGTCCAGGTCTACCTGGACTCCTCAGAAGATCTGTGGGGTCGAAACTTGCTCCACCCAATCATTTATAGGCTGCTTGTGGGATGAGATTCCTGTGGGTGGCATGGGGCAGTCCAAGCTGGACCCTGGGCTAGTCAGCCCTAGGAATGGGTGGCCCAGGCTCTACTGTGGTATCCAGCCTGGGATTTGGAGAGCAGGCCAACGTTTTTGAGGAGCACCTGTCCAGTGCACACAGCTTGGGGATGTGCAGGATAACTCCAGCTTTCCCTGACCTACAGACCAGAGTCTAGAGGCCCGATTAGGAGACTGAGCTAAAATTCAGCCACAGTCGTTTCTGAGAACCTGTTTCCCTGCAAGACCCAGCCTAGCTCTTTCCCTTGCTCTAAGCTCCCAGACTTCACGAATAGAGGCTTGAGGTGCATAAGCCTTAATTCAGATCCTTAGTACTTTTGACCATGTAACGGGGCTAACAGGCTGGTTGAGCAATTTAAATGTACAGTCTACCTGGCACATAGTGCCAGCCTCAATGGTTGCTCCCCTTTACTCCCCAGCGCCGCCACAGAAATCCTCTGGCTCTCTGTTTTTATGCTTGCTGGGCTCCTGAACACTTGTCTTTACATAATAAACCATCACTCCAGCTCTTTTGATCCTCTAAGACCCACAGGGCAAACCCTTGCTTGAGGTCAGCCCAACTGTGGCTGTGGATACAAGCAAATGGTGTTTTCCAGTTCCTGAAGGCCTGGCAGGTTTGGGAACGGAAAAGCACAGAAATGGAAAAAAAATGAGCATTCTTAAGGTTTGGCCATTTTGAGAGTGAGGCAGGCGTTCTTGTGGTTCAGAACAATGTAGTGTTAGGTTATTTTAGGCCAGACTGTGGGATCCTGAAGTGGGAGCAAAGTAGGGATGCATCATTCATTCACTTAGCCCATTTGTCCAGCTCTGCCTAGATACTGGGGATGTGATGGCGAGCATGGCAGACTTGGTCCTTGGACTCACAGGGCTGGGAGACCGTGGAGGAGACAGGTGGTCTGTGGACCAGGTGCTGCACCGTGAGAGCACCATTAGAACTGGGATTGTTGGCTGCTGACAGCTCACAGCTGAACCCCTCCAGGAACTGTGCCTGGCTGGGGAGAGCTGCCAGAGGGGTCGGCCAGCATCCCATGGCCTTTGGATGCAGAGGTCAGCCCTTGCCTCATCTCAGGACAGGTGTATCTTCAGAGCTCCCAGAGGGGTGGGCTGGGCTCCCTGCTGCATTGCAGTTCAACTGCCCCATCTGTCCAGTCCCTTCTTTTTCTTTTAATTTTGACATAATTCACATAATGTGTGTAATTTGGTGGTTTTTAACACATTTGCAGAGCCATGCAACTGACACCACTATCTAATTGCAGAACATATTCATTACTCCAGAAGAAAGCCCTGTATCCATTAGCAGTCACTTTCTCTTACCCCTTATTTCTGTTTATTCAAGTATGTTGCCCAATTTTAATTGGGTTTTTGTCATTTTACTGTTAAGTTGTATGAGTCCTTTACATATTCTGGATACAAATCCCTTATCAGATATAAGATTTACAAATATTTTCTCCCATTCAATGCGTTGTCTTTTCTCTTTCTTGAGGATGTTCTTGGAAGTACAAAAGTTTTTAATTTTGATGAAGTCCAATTTATATATATTTTTCTTTTGTTGCTTTTGTTTTTAGCATCATGTCTCAGAAACCCTTGCTTAACCCATATGACTTTTATAGTTTCAGCTCTTATATTTAGAGCTTTGATCATTTTGAGTTAAATTTTGCCTCTGCCCAGTTCTGTCTGCCCCAATTCCAACAGTTCTTGTTTCCAAGTGCACTCCCCTATAAGTCTACACTCAAAGCTTTGCCTCGGAGTCTGGTTCCCAGGAATCAGACGGACGACTCATACACCATCAGGTACGATGTGGTGGCTGGGGAAGTGGGGCGAGCTGTGGGAACACCTGTCTCATCTCGGGCAGGTGTCCTAGGCCAGCATTGCACCCAGAAGGAGACAGCACCTTGTTGGTTTCTCTGTTCCCCAGCTTAGCTCCGAGGACATTATTTTATAGAAGACATTTCTCAGTCACAAAGGTCAAAGTATAGGCAAGTTAATGTCCAAAACATGTCACTGGATCAAGTTACCTATCTGTTTATTTATGTACGTCAGCAAGAGTAAGAGAATTCATACTCGGTAGCCGTTGTTATAGTGTAACATATAATTAAGTACTTTAAAGATGAGCCTATTGTCTGAGAAATAAATAATGTTTAGTCCAGGCTATAAAAATGCTTACTTGCCATATATGGTGTGAAAATATGCAAGATGGAGTGGGCTTCTGCTTATTCATTTAAAAAGAAAATCCAATTAGTGTATTTAGCATACATTATGTGCTCTAGATGCCTGCAGCTTGATTGTCACGTTGGAGATATTTTAGTTTATTGTATTAACTCATGGAGTAAGCCCTCTATGCCCAGGAGGGCTGAAAGGGAAAAAGATTGTTCAATGGTTTACTGGAATGGAATATTTTTGTATTTATATATTTCAATTACATTTTCATTAGCTAGTCCAAGCTATTTCAAGCATTGGGAATTCATAATCAAATGTTCGGTGTGAAAGACACTACGATCAGCTCGCTTACGCTCTCATTTGACGTAAAAGAAAAGCGAGTCTTGGAGAGGCAATGACTGGCCCCAGGTTGGAGACAAGTGGAAAACTGGGCCCCAGCTCAGACTCGTGGCTAAGCCCCCAGCCCCAAGAGCTGCTTGGGTTTTGTCCAGTGCGGCCTGATGCTGCTACTCTAACACATGTGTGAGTTTCTCTGAAGACGTGTGAGTGGAGGCAGAGAAGAAGGGCAGGCAGAACTTGCCGCCAAGTTACAGACAGCGGCACAAATACAAAAAAGCCCCTGGCCTTTGGCTCATCTGTAGACACAAGTGGCTGGGTACGGGAAGGTCTTTCTGGTACTGAGCCAGACTGAGCCTCCTACCGAGGAAACAGCCCGGGGCTGCCGTGACCCACCAGCAGGTTCCTCGCACAGGAGCTGCCCGGGAGGGGTCCTTGGAGGGTATTTGAGTGGCTGAAGAAAGGGAAAGCAAGCCTTGCTCTGAAGCAGAGTGTGGACTTTTAATTTCAATGGTAACTCATCGTCCATGTGTGTGAAAATTCTGCTTTTGTGATGTTTGGGTAGCTTTCATAAATCAAGCTGACCTTTCCCTGAAACCAAAACAATGGTTAATTCACTTGAAGCAGAGGCATAATAGGCTCAAATAACAATAAATCTCTCAGAGTCAATTTATACAAGATAAATCAAAATAAAGTGTTTTATATTTTCATATTAAAAGTAATTTTCTGGGAGCCCCTTTGTTTCACTAAATGCAAATAAATCATTAGAAACTTAATATATGTCCAATGGTGTCACCAGGCAGTGACAACCCCAGTTACTATCTTCACCAGCTTTCTTTGGGCTTCTGGTTATTCCCTGTGTGGGTTTTGTAAGGGGGGTTTCAGATTCTGGCGCATCAGATGGAGTATGCTTCCATGCCCCCCTGTAAAGGGGTTTCCAAGCACTGGTCCCTGGGACTCTGGTGGAGCCCGAGACTGCCCATCTTCTTTCTGCATGAGCTGCCCCTAGACCTGCCAGGGGGTCCAGGTGACCCGTGCGGCCACGTGAGGGTCCAGCCTGGCCCCAGCCTTGGCCAAGAGCAAGCATGATATTAAAGAGGGAAGCCTTTACAGGATACATTTCATTGTGAAAAAAAATCCTGCTGGGAGCATACAAAGTTCCAGAAATCAGAATCAAATGAGAGGCACATACTCATTGGTATTTTCTGACATTGCTTGCTACTGCCCACTGTCTGATCCTAGGATGGGGGTGTAATGGAGCAAGAGGCATCATAGGGCTTTGTCCATTTTATGGGTTGGGAAACAGAGAGGTGAATTCCGTGTTCTAGACCTCACCCCACTGCTGGCGTATTCGTCTTTCCTTCTGTCTTTAGAGCGAGTGTATTGATTTTTCTCACCTGAGGACCTAAATTAAACATGATGTTAGTATAGCTCTTGCAATGATAATAATATGAATATCCTAATATAAATTACACACTTTTTTTAAAATTTTGCCATTAATCTTTCTTTTATATTAGAGATAAGAGTGTTCACTTGACTGAAATGTGAATTTCACAAATCATGAGAGCTTGCATGAAGCAGCAAAATAAGGCTGTGAGCAGTTTTCTAAAGGAGAAGCCAGTGAAAATTTAACTGGAAAAGGGATAAAATTAGATCAGACACCAGCATAACCCAGGTTCTCCCATCTCTTCAGATGATAGTCCCGCGGCTGCTATGCTGAGTATTTGATGGGACGTGAAAGGTATTAACACTGCCAAACATGACAAGAAAGGTATTCAACAAACAGTCCCTGTATAGATGAAAATTTGACCTGAGGTATAGTTCTTCTGAGAAAATGAGATTTTTGTTTTAGTAAATGATTTTGTGAGGGGCATGTGTGTGTGTGAGTGTGTTTGCTTAAGTTTGAGAGTTTGTGCTGCAGAGTTTGAGCTCTAAAGCATGTGTCCATGGTTTCCTTATTGATGGGATTTCAGACTCAATTCTTGCCTTACCTTTTGTATACCTTTTCTGGACAATCACAATGACTGTAACTCCAGTGACATTCTTAGAGGAGGACCGATAAAACACAGAGAGAGCAGAGGGCAGGATTTTGGAGCTCAGAACTCCTGGATTCCTATCTTGGATTTGCCATTCGTCAGGTCTCTGACCTTGGACAATTAATTGAATTTCTTTGAGTCACCAGTTTCCCTGCTACGGACTAGGTCCACATAGCTTTCTGTAAGAAGAAAGTTTAGTTTGGCATTTGGATAATCAGAGAGGAGAAAGTGGACCCCAGATTGGAGGGAAGACGTAATCAGTGCTCTGAAGAAGCCTAGCAAAGAGACCAGCATGACTGGACGAGAGAGATTCTGAGACATAGTAGACTATGAAGCTGATGGGTGAAGGGAAGTTAAAGTAAATTAAGCCTTCAAGCCAGGTACAAGTGTCCACTCTTGATGTGGCAAGTGCTAGGAAAGCATTAGAGTGATTTGAGCCGTGGTGTGAGATGAGAAATGACTGATGAAATCAAGTCTAGAAGATGGATAAGAGGAATTGGTTTGTATCATATTTTGAAGTGTGGGGAGTAACCTAGATTAATAAATCTAGATTCCTTAGGTTTTTATTTGGTTGTGTGGTTATGGCTAACACTGACTGTAATCAATAACTTTGACAGAATAGACTACTTCCAAGTTAATCATTTATCCTGATTCTGAAGCTAATCCGAAGCGGCATTTTGGTTGGTTTATCAAGTTGTGCCGTGGTTATAGGTCATGGCTCATCTCAATGTCCCAGCCAATGAGAAATTTGCCTCTGGGTGGACAAATGAGGGCAGGTGGACATAAATAAAAGCAAGCTCCAATTCCACAAATGTATTTACATTTCACATCTGAAAGCCAAGTTCCAAATCATCTCCTGGTGATCTTTGGAAGGCTGGCGTTAATACTAACAGAGCATTTTCTCATTTGTATCCCATCACTTTTTTTTTGAGTTATAGATGAAGTAGAAACTATAACGTTTCTTTCTTTGAATGGTCATAAATCATATTGCAATACTAGAGAGAATAGTCATCTGGTAAAAAAAAAAAAAAAAAACCTTTTAACTTTGTTTCAATGTGCAGATTCTTACATTTCTTTGTCTAAGACTCATGTCTTTTATTGTAACTCCCATTAACATCCAATGGAACTAGAGCTCTCCAATACAATGTAGAACAAACCTTAGTGTAGGATACTTAATTTTTTTAAATTTTATTTTATTTTATTTTTAGGTACCCATGGCTGGAGATTGAACCCGGGACCTCAGTCTGTGGGAAGCCAACGCTCAACCACTGAGCCACATGGGCTTACCTGAGTTGATTTTTGCATTTGTTTTGCTCGTTGTTTGTTTTTGTTTTTTCAGGAGGCACTGGGAACCGAACCTGTGACCTCCCATGTGGGAGGCGGGTGTGTAACTGCTTTAGCCACCTCCACTCCCAGGATACTTAATTTTAACTGAAAGAGCTAACACAATATTTTTTTCCTTCTAGGACAGTGGTTCAATACTTAGTGTCAGTGGAAACCACAGACTAAATCTAAATGTATCTGTGAATCCTGCATGCAGAAGTATTCATTGTTTAAAGATGGTATTTTAGGAGTAGAAAATTTTGGAGTGATAAGTTCTCAGTTAAAAATCCTAGCTTGACCACATGTTAGATAGAGAGTGTATTTATTTATTCAATATAATTTCCTCATGCATAAATAGAGTAATATCCATCTGTAGGTGGTTGTGAAGCTCGACAAAGTCTATGCCTGAGGATCTTTGTATTTGCAAAGCATCTTTAGAAGCTCTAGCCTGGTTAGAAATGTGCTTGTTGCTACGTGTTCACGTTACCATGACAATTAAAGCAATACCTGCCATGCTGGACAGAGGTGAAGTGACACCTTTAGGTCAACTGGCCTGTTAGGATTGGATCCCTGAAGCTACAGTAGGGTGTGAACTGAGGGACAAGCGAGGCAGAACAAGATGATCAAGGAAGGAATCCACCATTGCCTGCTAGTAAACTGGCTGGTCTCTGGGCTTCCTCTGCCTGCTGATAAATTTGTTAGGCTGAAGCAGTGTTCATGAAGCAAATTGCATCTGAATGCCTTTAGGTTCGCCATGGAATTCACCACTTACGTCTCGTCTTACACCTGGCTTGAGTCTCACGTTTGTGGTCTTCTCTGATCCCTGTGTGCATTGGAGGTTGCCAACCTTGCTCCAAGCTGTGTGCTCAGTTAACCTAGCCACCGAGATGACCTGGTCCCTATGGAGCCTGTGGGACTGGTGAGACCTTGCAGGGGCTGTTTCTAAGCCGCACATCACCTGACCTAGACAGGGCTCCCTAACCCTAAGCCAGGGACTCAGCACCACACCAGGTAAGGGTTTGGTTTCCTGGTTGCTTCAGGCTATGCAGTGGGGTGGCTTAGACAAGGGGAATTTATTAGCTTTTGGTGCTCCCAGCAATCCTGGGCTCCTCTGTCCCATGGCAAAGGCACATGGCGGCCCCTGCTGGACTCTCCCTTGTCGTCTGAGTTTTGTTGGTTTCAGCGTCTTGCTTCTGTGGCTTCTCTCTTTGTCTGAATTTCATTCTCTGTGAAAGGGCTCCAGTGATGGGGTTAAGACCCATGCTGACTGAGGTGGGCCACACCGTACCTGAAGCTGCGGAATCAAAAGGTCCTGCGTACAACGGGTCCACAGCCCAGGGAAAGATTAAATTTAAGCACATGTTTTTCTGGGTACATAGCTCCAAACCATCATAGTAAGCAAGAAGGCTATCTAACTATAGAAGGGAGAGCTGTCCCTGGGACAACGGACCCAGAGCCTATAAGGAAAAACAAAATAAAAAAGAACCCACCTCCTCCTGAAGGATGTGTCATTTAGTGCAGAGGAATAATGCAGGACACGTTCATGTGTGCAGCACCTTACAGGATACCGAGGGTTTACTTTTTCACACGCCTCACATATGTTGTTATTGTAATGACAGAGGCCTGGGCCTCAGCGAGCAGTGACACCTGCACATGCCCAAGACGGAGCTGGGCAAGTCAGAAGGGCTGTTCAGAGGCCCCCTGTGTCCTCCGCGCCCCTCCCTTCTCTGGGTGAGATCACCACCAACGTGATTTTCTTTAAGAGGGGCTTGTTTGCATGTGTGATGTCCTAACTGGTTTGGCTTTCCACGTGGCTTCCAACATGTTACCTGGGAGCCCCAATTTTCTCTGTGTGCAGCACCTTAGCAGATGCAGGTGCTAGAAAGTGTCAGAAAGAAGACTGTGTTAGAAATGTGAACATTCAGATTACTGCCAATGGGAATGTAAAGAAATAAACAAATAAAATTCTGCTAAAATCTGGCCCCTCTCCAGATACAATGCTCTGACCCTCCCTCAGCTCATGCATGATCTGGGGTGATCTGTGGAGAAGGAAACTTTCGTAGCAATGCCCAACAGGAGTCCCTGTCCAAGATCACAAACTCATAACTAAAATAATTGCAGCCTAAGTATCATCCCTCCTCACTGCTCACCAAATGCCTGGTCTCCTGTAAATCCTAAAGAAAGCTTGCCACCTATAGGTGCCATCATTCTCCAGTGGTGAGTTCCAAGGGACATAGCTTTTGGAGAGCACATGGGCACTGTATAGCCATATAGGACAATAATAGAGGAGTTTGCATTCATGGCTCAGTGACTGCATTGCTGTGAAATGGAAATACGGTCAAAGATTTCCATGCCGACTGCACAACACAAACACTGAACCTGCTGTGAGCCACGGGCTCCGGTGAGTGATACAGCTATGAAAGTTCTTTTACATTTGTAAAAAATGTAGTACAATAATGCTAGGTGTTAATAACAGGGTGATACATGGGAACTCTGTATTTTGTGTGTGGCTTTTCTATAAATCTACAATTTTTCTAATTTAAAAAATTAATAAAACATTTTAAAAATTAAAGATAAACATGCATAGGTGCTATGGCATGGCATATTGTAGCAACTCCTTCAAAAATGTATAATGAGAGGAAACTGCTTCTGTAACATCCGAGCCTCTACGTGATGGAATACTGTTCTGCCACGATAAAACGATGCATTTGAGAAATGGATTTAAATGACATGGGAAAGAGCTGAAGCCATAACAGGAAGATAAGACGGAGAGAAGCATGACGTGTGTGATGGTGTGTGTGTGTGCCCTGCGGATACAGGGAGGCCACTCTACAACGGCCTGAGGCCCGACCTGCTCACAACGCAAACACTCACCTGTGCCCAGCACCATGCCCCTTCCCTGGCCCGTTTGTCCAAGTGCCTCCCACTGACCCTGCTGTGGTAGGCTTCGTCAGAACTCTCTGGTTTCTGTATCCTTGAGATGCAGGGACGCCATTCTATTACACAGGCGAGACCCTCCATTCTCAAAGTGCGCTTGGCCTTTAATCCTGCATCCTGATGTTGAGAAAAGGAAGCCATGGAGAAAATAGAAATGTATCTAAAGCCTAAAAATTGATAGGCGTTTGCTGGGCACAACATCCTTTAACCTTCAGACAGACTGAGAAGGCTCAGAAAAGTAAGGCTCGTGTCTAACGCCAAGAGCTCGTCAGACCTCAATTGCTGGGTCAGCAGGCCCAGTGCTGCCCAGGAGGCTGCGCCTCCAAGCTCCCAACTTCAAGGGGTGTTGCCAGCACCAGTCCTGCTTTAACTGTTTCCTGACCCCTTCCTCAGCTCAACTGTACCCTCCCTACCCTTCCCTCTCCCCACCCACCCTTTTCTTTCTCTTGAGCATCAGCAGATCCAGACAGCCTTCTGCTCCATCATTTTAGGCCTGACATGCTATTTTTCTCCTGGTTAGCCCTGTTTTAGCTTCCTAGCTGCTAAAACAAATGCCTTACAATGGGTTGGGTTAAAGATGGGGATTTATTGGCTCATAATTTCAGAGGCTTGAAGGCTGGCCAGCCAGCAAACATTGGGATTCCCAGGACTGGAATCTTCAAGCTGGCCAGCAATCTTTGGGGTTCCTTGGCTTTTCAGTGGCATGGCAATGCACATGGCCGAGACTTCTTTCTCTTCCTAGTTCCATTGACCAGCTTCTGGCTGTTCCCCGTGGCTTCTCCTTCTGTGTCTAACTCCCTTTGCTTATGAGGACTTCAGCCACCTTGGATTAAGGACATCCTCCTTCAGTTTGGGCACCTTAACTAACCACATCTTCAAATGTCCTATTACAAATGGGCTTATACCCACAGGACCAGGGGCTGGGACTTGAGCATGCCTTTTATGAGGACACAACGCAGGCCCCAACACCCTACAAGGATCTGGAGTCTTAATCCTGACCCAAACCCAGCAGCTGGGGTGCTACTGTGTGCTGACAGATGTCACTCACACGGCTTGCCTGCCTGGATCTCTCAGTGCAGCTGCTCCCAGCTGTCTTCCAAATGGCCACCTGGGTAGCATCTCTGAGGCAGCTGCTGGCCTGGCTTCCCGCCAGCTCCCAATGATAGTCCACTCGCTGGAGCCCATGTTCCACCTGCCCTTCTGGATGCAGCAGACCAGTCGAGTTCCAAGTCCAAAGGTCTCCTGTCTACTGATACACCACGTTCAACCCCATCCTGCCAAAGCACCATCCTGGGCAATTGATGCAATTGTGTCCCATGGCACACCGTTTTAGCTTTTTCAGGATCTTCCATTTTCGGTCATTTTAACTTTTCCTGTTCTTCCAATTAAATTATTTGGAAGGAACAAGCAGCTGAAATTTGAGAGTAGTTTTTGAATAAGAACTGACAAGAGAAAATGATGGCTGATTTAGCATTCCCATTTTTCAAACCGCTTCACATTGGAGAATGGCGGTGAAGCCAGGCTGTGAGAAATAAGGCCAATTACTCTGTTCCTTTGTGTGCCATAGTACACTCTTTTTAAGCATAGATCAGTGAGTACAAATTGGTAGTTGTGTCGCTCTGGGTAGACCATGTCCAGGCCATCAATTGCCATTATAGCATCGTTTATTTGCGCGTACATACTGAGTGAGCTGGGCTGCCTGGAAGGGGAGGCCTCTTCTCTCCAGCCCTGCTTCCTTGCTGGTCTCAGCTCTTGCCTATTCCTAGAAACTGATCCTACAGATTTCCTCACCCAGCCTCAGCCCTGCCCTGGAACATATTCTATGTGGACTTGCAGCAGCAAGAGCTTAAGTTATTAAGATGTGCACTGGTGAGCACCAAGTTGAGTGCTCTTCACTCATCATTGGCCTTCTTGGTTCTCTGGCCTAGTCTCAAGGATACTCCCATGGACACAATTCCCGTGGGGACAATTCCCATGGGGACAACTCACTGGGAACTGCTACCCCCTGGGTTGCCACTCACAGAGTCACAGTGTCACAGGTAACCATGAGTTGCAAATAAGGAGAGTCAGGAATCATGAGCTATTAGTGGAAAGCCAAAGCGTAGAACAGGGTCACTGCACTTAATTTTAAAAGCATAGGAAGCGCAGAGGCTCTATCCCGGACACCCTAACCTCAGCGTGGCCGGCCTTCCAGCCTCCTAACTGTCTTAAACCACCCGAGGTGCCACCAGACGCCCATTCTCACCCCTCCTGCCCTAGGAAACCCACCTGTTCTTAAGCTAAGGGGCTGGGCTGGCGGGTTGGGAGACTGAGCATTCAGTTACCCAGACGCCCCGGCTGCCGTCTTTCTGCTTTTGATTTGGTCGCTTTTCCTGGCCTGCACCCACTTCCCCCACCCCTGCTTTAGGTGAAAAACACACCTGGAGCCCCTCTCTACATTTTGAAGCAATGTTCTCTTTGGGTGCTGGTGCTGTGATTTCCATCTTCAATCTGATCTTTTCTAGAGGTGCTAAGGATTTTTAAAATATCTATGCTGTTAATGAGAAGCCTTTGAGGCAGGAGAATAGGTTGCCTTCTTTTCTCGGGCAGCCATCTTGATCTGAAGCTCTGAGGCTTTCATCAGCCCTGCCATTTCAATCTGGTTTCCTGGGCGCTGCTTCATCAGTCACAGTAAGAAATGACATTTCACACACTCTTGTATCAGAGAAAAATATGACCTCCATGTAAGATTGTGTGAAGATGTTCGGCAAACACCTCTCAATTCCCTGCGTTTTGATTAACCCCAAGCTTCTGTAATGGCCACACTCCTGGGAATCTGGAGACAGAACATTTCCCAAACTTGAACTGTCTTTGAGCAGATTCTCGCATTCCAAGGTGACATTCACCATATTCATGTTAGGTGTATTCCATTTCATTTTCTATCAAGCACCCATATTAAAAATGCAGGCTTTCAGGTGAATGAAGGAAAACTTTAAATATCGAATATTAGCACAGGGAAGAGGATGTGTAGATGAAAAAGAAGAGCTTGGCAGCCTGGAATCTGAACACCTGCTTCCTGTCCTGGCTCTGAATGATTAAGTAATTGACCCAGGGTTTCAATCAGGGCTCTCCTGAGAAAGAGAAACAACATGATATGAATTGACTTTAAAAAATTGACTCACCTGATGGTGGCAGCTGGTCAGTCCAACAAAGGCTACTCTCAAGGCAAAATGTCTTCTTCCTCAGGAAACATCGGTTATCATTTCTTTTTTTCTTCTCTTTTTCCTTTCTCTTAAGGCCTTCATCTAATTAGATGCGGCCACCCTCATTTTCAAGGGTAATTTCCCTTACTTAACATCAGCTGATTGTAGATGTTAACCACATCTACATCTACCTAGGCCAGTGTCAGATCACACAACTGGACACCATACCTAGCCAAGCTGGCACATAAAATTTGCCATCACACCCAGCAGCTCAGACCCACAGAAACCGTCTCTTCTCCCTCTTTCCTTTGAGTCTTTACAAAACCCATGGGTGTCAGAGGCTCTGGCTAGAGCTCAAAATTCCTGCCCATGATTTTTGTGCTCCATCTTGTTCATATTCTAAACTTTCAGAAACGATATCTAATTTTCATCAGCCTGTCATCAGCTTTGCAGGGCAATTGGGAAGCAAACAACAATCTTCAGAACCTCTTCATCAGTTTTCCAAAGTTCAAATTGTCCAATACACTGAACTGCTGCCAGGGTTGCAGGAAGAGGTGTCAAAGAAAAGACCTTCTCAGGTAAACTTCAGTCCCCATACATTCACTGGATCTTTCTGGTTGGAGAAAGGCAGATGAGGGCTGTGGGACTGAGTGCCTGTAGGAGAAGGGAAAGCTTAGAGCAATGCTTGGCAAACCACAACATGTATACCAAATCCAGCCCACCAATTCTTTTTGCACAGCCTGTAAGCTAAAAAGAGAGTTCACATTTTTAAATGGTTCAAAGTAAATCAAAAGCAGAATAGTCTTTCCTGCCATGTGAAAACAAGGTGCTTATTGTCTATGACTTCTTCAGCTCTATGTCAGGGCAGTGTATTGCAACAGAAACCTTATGGCCCCCAGAGTCTGAATAATTTAATATCTGGCAATTTTTAGAAAAAAAATTACTAATCCCTGGTTAGAGTGATATAGCAAAAGTCCCCAAACTACAGTACAGAGGGAAAGAACAGTAGTGGTTACCAGATGTCCTCATGGTAAAGCTGTCCTGGACAACAGACGTCATTGAGTGAACACATATAGGGAACAGAAAGCAGACATAAGTACCCACACTCACAAACACAAGCGAGAATTCCTCTACGCATGAATTCTCAGCTTACAAAGTTCCCTATACAGTAACATAAGCACACTTCAGAGCAAAAGTTCAATAACTGAGAAGAATGTTTGTTATTTTGACCCTGTATTTTCTTAGCCTATAGCCTAAGTATTGGTGCAGAGGTTTGAGTGTTAGTTTTTAAACTGATTTTTAAATCCGTGTTCAGTTAGTACAAAAGAAGTGAGAGTTTCAAAGCTGCTGGTAAGAAGAAGCATACAATTATGAAAGAAATTCAGATAATGATGATGTAAAAATAAAGCAAAAATGACTGCTATGTGATAAATATTTGGACACTAGCAATTCGGAAGGAGAAAAAATAAAATGTGTGCCAAAGTTGTGCAGATGCAGTACAGAGTATCCAGCCAGGGCAGCAGGAAACGTGTCCAGGGTGTTAACCTATTAACAGCAGTGCAGATGCACATTCAGTGGATGCTAATTCAAGAGAAGGCTCGGAGTTTCAGAAACTGAAGGCTGCTGACAAAATGTTTGTCATGACTTGCAGACGTTCGTAGAGATAAATGGCCAGTTTAAGAGTGAAAGCCTCAGGTTGCTTGTCAGGGAAACCGTGGCTCCCGAGGAGCTGTGGGAAAAGCCACTTAAGGGAATGGTCAAGAAGCCTGGTACCTGCAGTGACAGATTTTCAGGGTATATAGAAATTCACTTATTACGAAAAATAAAAACACAGAGAGGCCAAAAAGGATGCGTATCCTCAAGAAAGAGCTGAGTAGCCTAATTGGAAAGATTTGAAGCATCCGCTTACACTATTACTTGCTATGAATTTGCTTAGATTTAAGCTTATCATCCTCCTATTAGCTTTGGTATTTAAACAAAAGGCATTAAAATAGTCTTTATGAAACTTTGACATTTGAAGAGGGGGTTGGGAGACCAAATGGGAGAGAATCAGGACCCCTGTGGACAGATTATAAACCAACTCCAGGATCTCAGGACAGGCACGGTGATGGATGGAGTACAGAAAACACTGCCAGCTTATATAGGAGGCTTCGAGTGCAGTAAGCTGCAGACCTGGAAACTGGGTTTTCACAGGGAAGTTCTACAGAGACGGAAATGAGAGATTTTTCAGCGCAGTATGACATGCAAAGGAGGTGATTTTAAACATCCCGTCCTATGGTGACGGTGTCCACCTTTCACAATGAGAAGTCTATGGTGAAGTGAGAGTAAAGGTGCCTCTGCTCATTTCATGGTAACAGTTACATGCTCAATACAAATTTGGAGAAGTTAGTACAAAGTGGAGCATAGAGTTAAGATGCAGAACCGATCACTTCTTCCATGCCTCATGGTTAATTTGTTTTCATAAAATCTTTTAAAGAGAGAAAATGTTAAAATTTATAAAATTTTAAAAATTATCATTTAAACAATGATGGGTATTTACTTCTTTATGATCATACTACCAGATGTAATTAATCTCTGTGTATTTAACAAAATTAATAATATTTTGTCATTCTATATTGTACATATTCTGCCCTATAGCTGAGTTCTTCCAAAGTGAAGGTAATATTAGGTTTTGGATTAAACTGTATTTGAAATTTGGGCTTTAATTAGTCAAATTCCTAATATGATCTCTAATAAAATTAACTTTTTTGTTAAAACAGTAATAAGAATATATTTTAATATTCAGCTAGTAATAAAGGCTTTTTGGGTCTGGAAAATAGAGATCTTAACAACAGACATTTTGTCCCAGCTTAGATGTTTGCTGTCATATGTTAACATTCTACCACAATGAATCACAAGATAAATGTAGACTGAAGATTTTTAATATCATTTTCTGCTTATAATCTCAATTTATGTTCATTATATAAAACTTGGAAAATAAAGAGAAATGTAAAAATATTATCTACAATCCCATCACACAAGACACACATAATAAATAAGCATTTTTCCTCTCAGTCTTTTTTCTAATGTGTATATGAATTTATAAAGATACAGATATTATTGAGCAATATGGTTTGTTTTCTCTTCCAAGTCTCTCTTGTAAATAATATTCCCATTTTTAATTACAATTTTTGAAATGTTAAATAGCTTTATTGTTTTTATAAAATGCCATGTAGTTCTTGTAAAATTTAATAATTTATACATAACAGTAAAAAGACATAAATAGATGTACATATGTAAATGTGCATATATAGAGGTAAAAGCACAAAAGTAAATATCACTCGAAATTCCACAGTTCATTATTATCTTACAAAATTGACTGAACATCTTCCTAAAACCACTGTATGCTTATTTATTTATATCTGTACATATGTATTTAAAAAAGGAGAACAAACCACTGTCTCCAAATTCAATCCAGCCTCACAGTCCTCATTCTAGCCTTGCCCTTTCCTAATCTGTAACTTCTTTCTCCACCAGTGAGAAATGTAATTTTATTATCGACAGCAGATTTACTTATGCGTTCAAGCCTAACATACACATAAAGAATTTCGGAATTCAGAACCTTATTAAATGAGAAACAAATTTACCAACTGGAGTATGTGTTCGTGTACAACAGGGGATTGTCAGACTGTAACATAGGAAAGGCAAACACAAGGACCAGGACAAAGGTTTCCCTCGGATATAGACATAATTGCTCCCTCACTTCCTTCAGCTCCTCCTCAGGGGGGTGTCTCCTGGACGGGGCCCACCTGAGGGCGGATGTGAGCTTAGCACCCCCAAGCACACACCTGGACATGCTGAGCTCCCTTTCCCTGCTCTGCTTCCCATAGCACTCATCAAACTGTCACATGCCAGCTTAGTTCAGCCATTCTAATGCACATGTTCACACGTCTAACATACGTGCCTTAAAATCTCTGACATGTGGATCGAGATTCCTTTCAATCAATAGCATGTCATAATTTAATCAGGGGCATCAATTATGGCACAGCTTGCAATCAACAGTGTTTTCTATTTCAAAAGACAGTATGAAATTTAATTATTCACTGTGCTTATTTTTTATCTTGCCCCATTACAATGTGAGAGACACAGAACTGGAGTTTTAGAGAGGATATCCTAACTGCTGTAAGAAGACGACCCCAGGTGGCAGTGGATTTCCAGAACAAGAGGTGACTTCTCTCTTGGGTTTTCAAGGATATTCCATTACTCTGCACGCCACGCTGCCTACGTGGTGGGGAATGCCGCACTCGCAAGTATTTGAAGAGCCTGAGGTTGTGTTTATCACCTCGGCCTGATATCTTTTTCTGCATTAATCAGAGTACGTTAATTTCTATGACAAAGAAAAGCAAAAGCTTTGCTGCTAGACACAGCGAAGGTTTCTTTCTTCCTCGCATCATGGTCAAATGTGTGTGTGTTGACAGGAGTGGGGAGCGGTGCCAGGCTCCAGGCAGTTATACAGCCCACGGCCCCTTCCAGACCGAAGAACCCCTCCGGCTGTCCCCTTTGGGGCTGCCGGAGAACGTGTTGAGAGAGGTCTCTTTTCTCACATTGGCCTGAGCTCAAGGACAAGGCTGTGCTACCTGCAAGGGCAGCTGGGAGTGTGGACTTCCCAGGTGACCACAGGAAAATAAAATAGTTTTGTGAACACAAAGTCCTATCTTTGCCTTCTGTTTTGTTCACAGATACAATGCAAGCATCTAGAATAGCATATACTACACTCTGAAACGTGTTCAATTTGTAAATGAAAAATTTCAACATGAAATAAGTAATAAATATAAGAAATGCTGAAGACATAACTTTAAGCATGTCAGTTATTACAATAAATGTGAACAACTGAATTCTCCCATTGAAAGATAGGGATTAGGTGAGAAAACAAAGCAAAGCTAATGTGCTGTGTAAAAGAAACAAGTTTAAATGATAACTGAAGGTCCAAAATAAAGGCATGAGGGAAAGAGATATGAGTCAAATACATCAAAAAACAAACAAAATAAGAAGGTAGCAAGTTAAAATAAGCAAAAAGAGGAAAGTAAGAATGAAACCATTAATGGGAGGCAATATACAAGGTTAATTAATTAATTATTATTTTTTAAAAGATTTATTTATTTACTTTTTTATCCATTTTTACCCCCCCGCCCCCGGTAGCTGTTTTGTGTCCATTCGTTGGGCAATTCCCTGTGTCTGTTTCCTGTCCTCTCCTTTCATCCTTCTCCGGGATTTGATCCTGGGAACCTCCAATGTGGGAAAGAGGCATTCTGCCACCTGCACCACCTCAGTTCCTGTTTTTTTTGGCACAACTCGTCTTGGTTCTCCCTTGTGTCACTCTCCTTTTGCATCATCATCTTGCTGCGTGGTTCGGCGGGGCCTGGGGGGCTCACCGTCTAATATAAAAGGCACCTGCGTACCTTTTATATTTTTCGTTATTTTACTGGGAGGTTCTGGGGACCGAACCCAAGTCCCTCCATATGGGAAACAGATGCCCAACCACCTGAGCCACATCCGCCCCCTGCAAGGTTAATTTAATAGATGAATCAGAATAAAGAGGGACACGAAGTAATGATAAAAGCACAACTTATTAAGATGATAACCAGCCATGAACCAATATAAATCCGCTTACATAGCAATGAGATAGATAGATAATAGACAGATAGAAAGAAAAATATACTAGATAAAAGAAGTATTTAAGACAAATATGATGGAAACCTCTACTATATCTTTTTTTCATAACTGAAAAGATCTGTAGATAAATATATGTAGACACATAGAAATTGACTAAGGCCATAGTGCCATAAATAATTGAAAGTTTAAGCAAATTTTCTACATGTTAGTGAAGTAAAATGAATTATGGAAAATGTAGAAATTATAAAACGAACTTGCCAAGTATGTTCTGCTGAGTGATTCATGCGCCTCATTTGTTTTGTTCTAAAACATTTCCTTAAATGTTGCTTTCTAATTAAATCTCATTATATACAATGATGAACACTGTCTTTAGGGCCTATTGACATAGTATGGCTACACTCTGTATTCACCCAAAGATAGTTCTTGGAAATTTGAGTGCTGGATTGAGAAATGGACAATCTTTGGAACACAAAGTCTGGGTTTGAGTTCTGAGCTGGCTAAAGTAATTTATCAACTCTGATAGATGCAGGATATATCTGGAATCATGCAAACTCGAGTTCAAATTCACACTAATATTTACCAGTTATATCATCTGGGACAATTTGCTTAACCTCGTTGAGATTCAATGTTCTCATCTAGAAAATGGGGAGCAATCTCTAGATGTGTAATTCTGTCTGCAACTTAAACAATCTTTTACATGTTCCTCCTACACATAGTTTACCTCTTAGGCTTCAAAACCTCTACAATCTCCATTACAAATAAGGAAGTGTATTTATGTTTGCATGACTAAAATGCCTATTTAGAAATTTCTTTCAAAATAAAGGATTTTTTCCCTAAAAGGAGCAATGAATGGTTATTTAAGGCAGTATAGAAATAACAGATTCTGTTGCTGCTAATCATAAAAATTTCAAAATATAGGTTGGAAATGTAAAGGGCTTGAAGTGTCACAGGCTTGTTCTGAGTTTTGTGCACACCATTGGTAATGCTTCATACAGAACCTGGCTTAATGGGTGATCAATGAATATGAATGATCTTCCTTTCATATCAAGGAATAAAAGTAGATGGAGCTGCTTCCTTGCTCTTGTCACAAATGCCGACAAAAGTCCATTGGGATTTTCCTATTCAGTAAATGTCTTCCTGATGAGGCCAAACGATTTCCTTTCTCACATATGTATTATGATTGAAAATGAGGAATTGCTGAGCTGCAAAATAGTTGTGATACTGGAAGAAAAATATCAATATGCGCTTACACATGGAAAGCACAAGGGGATCTAAAATCATGCCTGGGCAGGCAAGAAGGGAACATTGACGTTGAAAACCCTAAAAAATATCTGACATTAGAAGGATAGAAATTGGAGGAAATGGATAAACTGGGTAAAGGAAAGAGGAAAAAGCAAAAAAATAAATAATAAGGAAAAGAAACATTTGTCTCAGGTCTTTGTAATATGGAAGAGAGAAATATGGACATGGACAAGTATAAATATTTTAGCAAAGGAAAGAAGAAATGGCTGAAATGAAAAGATACAACACAGTGGATAATCTATTTTATCCACCATGCATTTTTCTGTGAAAGCCAACAACACACATGCGGATCCCGAGAAGGAATGTTAACGCAGTCTAACCTTTAATACCTCAAACAAGTGCACATGTAGACACGCACACCAAGAGTTTAGTGAACCTCAACGTCAAATTGCATAAGAATATCCCTGGGGGGTCATGAAAAGCACAGCTCCTCTACTTGCTTTTCCAGCACGCACTCTGGGTGGCTCTGATGCAGATGGTCGACCGCCCACAGTTGGGAAAACTTCTCTCGTTGTTCTGTACTTTATCATTACCCTTAAAGAAATGAACTTCCTCACATTTTCCGCTTGTTTCCTGGGTGGGATTATAGACTCAGCACAACCTAAGAGAATGGAGAGCACATTTTAGTTCTGCAGCAAACCCCGCTGTGATCCTAATGAGCACTCTGTTTTGAGCAGAATTCATAAGATTCATAGGATTCATAGGATTTTTTCTAATCCAGGGATAGTGGCTCCTTGGGAAGAAAGAGAAAACAGGCAAACTTGGCACAGGATTCAGAGGAAGAGGGCCTTGGGCATGCCTGAAAGAGCTGATAATACAGCCACAATGCCAAGAGAATATTCAATTTCAGGATTCTGAAATTTGGGGGAATTGGAGCAGCAAATGATACTGTTGCCCTCTAAAGATCCATTAAAATGTATTTTTATGGAACAAATGGAGCTCGCTTTGAGGGATGCTGGATGATGATTTTTCTTCGGTATCAAGTGAAATTGGAAGAGGAAGACTCTCTAATGTTAATTCATGAAGGGCTGCTAAAAATTCAAAGGTAGAAGCCTCTCTACTGGAAAGAGATCAACCGGCAGGAACTGAATATTATGAGAATAATATAAAGATGATATATGGGAATAATATAAAGATGATAAAATGATAAACAAATGATTGCAAGAAGAGAATTGATTATAATGGGGTATAATGGCTTCTAAATATTATAATTTCCAGAAAATAAGGATATCAATTCAAAGTTTCCATTAAATGAATTCTGCAGTGGGTTTTTTGGGGGGATGGGGCATGTAGTCCAAATAGAGCTAATACATATGCCTACTATGTGCCCAAGACTGTGCTTGTGCTTTAATCATTTAGGATTATATATAGCTGCAAGTGACCAAAACCCCAATTAAACAAAGGTTTAAGTATATTAGGGATTTTGGTTGTTTTTTTCTGAATTGATGAACAGTGCAGAGATTTGGGGATCCCAGGGCTGACAGAGGACCAGGTCTTTGCGTTATTCTCATCAGCCTTCTCCGTGCACACTGCCTTAAAATTGTAGGATGGCTGCTCCGTCCACCCTCCAGCTGAAAGAAGGCACGTGGCACCTGAGCCTGCCAACCTTATAAAACAGAACTGTGCCGTAGGCCATCCTCGGCAGGGCAGGGGGTTGAAAACCGCAGTGTTTAGATGGGAAATTATGTAAAAGAGAATGAATATCAGGTAGGCAAATAGCAGCGTATGCCACATTAGATGTATTATCTAACGTAAGGATTTCAGGAGTCATATCCATCTTGTTTCTTATTTAGATGAGGGAATTGAGACAGAGAAAGTTAAAGTAACTTGCCTAAGGTCACAAGGTTAATAAAAAAGAAAAACGGGATTAAAGTCCAGGTAATCAAGTGCTAAATATTTTCCCACCTTACCTCACTCCTTAAGGAACCACTGAATAGTCCAGTCCTGCAATTTCTGAACATTTGCACTTCATGCGTTGGTCAGTCAGGTGATTCAGTGTCTTGGGATGGTGGAGACAGTGTTTTTTCCTCCTGGACTGAAATCTCTTTCAGGGTATGTGCTGCCTTATACCTTCCCAGTGCTCAGTCCAGGTAAAATCCCAGAGAGGATGGCGACATGTGAGTATAGAGATGATATGCCGAGCAAATAGAATTTAGGGGAGGAGGGATTTTATTTAATTTTTATTGTAATACCCTCATGGGGCCTCACAGAGTATGCTATGCAGTAAGGCACTGGATAAACACTTGGTAAAGGTCTATATAAATAATTAAAATATGATTTTTTGTGGAGATGAAAGATGAACATATAATGCAGAGAAAGAAGAATAATGGTAACGGGAGTAGCGTCTGTTAGAGTTTTGGGTTCTTCTGATAAAGAAGTTGGGCAGAGCAGGGAAAGTATTAATGGCCCTTGACCTAGGTTTCACTGTGGTGAATTTCATTCATTCACTCGAAAATATTTGCTGAGCACTTACTTTTACCAGACATTGTTCTAGGTGTCATAGACATAGCATTCAAAACAGCAACTACAGTAACAAACAGATGAAGCCCCAAAAAACATGTTCTTAAAGTTAACCCCGTTAAATAAAACCCTTGAAAGTACGACCTGTTGATGAGTTTCCTTCAGTTAAGGTGTGGCCCAGCCCAACCGGGAAGGGTCTTGATCCTATTACTACAGTGCTTTAAAAGTGGAATGAAATTTGGCACAGAGAGAAAGTCAGAGGGAGCAGACAGGAGCTAAAATTCAACGGAACCTGGAAGAGAAGGGAGAGACTAGGAGAGGCCGCCATATGCATTGCCATGTGACAGAGGAGCCCAGGACCAAGGATCGACGGCAGCTGGGCCAGAACGCCAGTCTTCAGGAAGAAAGCATCACCTTGAGGACACCTTGATATGGACTGTCTTTGGGCCTCAAAACCGTGAACAAATAAATTGCCATTGTTCAACCAGACCCATTTCATAGTATTTGCTTGAACAGCCCAGGTAACGAAAGCAAAGCTCTCCATTCTAGTGGGGTGCAGGGAGCAAAACAGAAAAGTACCAAAGCCACCAAACAGGCAAGTTCACGTGGTGATCGATTCTAAGGAGTAAAGAACAGTGTGGTGATGCGGCAGGACACACTGTTTGGATGACAGGTTGCTCTCTCATGTCATAGGATTTCTGATAAAGTGCCCTTAGCGCTGAATGGAGGTGAGGATCTGAGCCACATGGACATTTGGAGGAGACCCCTAAAGGTAGGGGGAGTCGCCAGACCATGCCCACAGGGAGGCAGTGCTTCCTGCTGAGAAGAGCTGCTGGGTCAGTGTGGCCAAATTGGATTAAGCAAGAGAGAGGAGGAGAGGAGATGGTCAGGGAGCTAAAGCAAGGACAGAATACATAGGTCAACTGTGATTGTTGTGATGAATTTGGCTTGAATTCTGAGTGAGAAGGGAATGTACAGGATTAAAAACAACAAAAAAGGAACAAAGGAATAATGTGCTCTGACAAAGTTTAAAAGAATCACTCTGGCTGCTGTGTGGGAAGTGACAGTGGGTGAGGTCAAAGGGGGAAACAGGGAAGTCAGGGAGGGTGTTACTGCAGGGAAACCCTCCAGGTGAGAGGTCAGGTGGCCCAAGCCAGGTTGGTGGTGTTGGAGAAGAGGGGATAGGTGGCGAAGGGTCAGAAGAAGCACTGCAGATTCAGGGGCAAGCTGACACAAGGAACGGAGACCCGCTTTGCAGACGATGCTGCAAGAGTTTTTGACATGATGGAAGTAGCAATCCAGGGCCACTGGTGTCCTGCTGGAAGGAGCAGGCGCAGGTGGCGTCAAAGGAGAGCTTGGCTTGCTGCCGTTGTCCTAAGCAGCACTTCAGCAAATGCAGTGTGCCCTCGCCCACACTGTGTGGCATTCCTGGACCCCAGAGAGCTGCGGTCACACTGAAGTCCCTGCAAAGTGCAAAGGAATATCATTTCCTCTGGAGAAGGCTCAATTTGAATAGGGGGGAAATGTCATTATCTAAATCTCCACCCTTCTGAGCCCTTTAGCTAGGATTTATCATCTGTCTAGTAACATGAAGAGAAGGAAAATTACTTAAAACAAAAATTCAAACTGGTTAGACATCAACTAAGTAAAATTGGTTCAGTAATGTCAAATATTCATAGCAAGAACGATCCAACAGTACGTGTTAACAGTGTGACAGTCCACAAAACTTGTTAAAAATGTCTTTGCACCTAGCAGCTTAAAGGTTTTGTTTAGTTGCCATTCTAATTACCTAATTTAAATTCCAATTTTTCCAAGGGTAAGAGAAGTCCATTTAACGTAAGAAGAAGAGCATAGCAATATCAAGTTCAATGTGACTGTAGCTAATTTAGAAAATTAATTGATCTGTTTCTTGATTTTGTAACACGAATAAATAGTGTACAAAATATGAGATGGATGTGTCCATTTCTTCATTTTATGAGTCCCTTTGTTAGCAGCTCAAAGAGTAGATACTTAAAACTAATTAATTCCCAACATTCGTGTTTCCAGGAAATTGGTTAATGTCTATGTGCCTCTCTTTCATCTGTAAAATGGGAATGAAAACAGTACCTACTTCATGAAGCTGCTGTAGGTTCTAACGAGGTCAGGCAGGTGATGCGTGCCGGGAAGTGCCTGTGAAGTGATGAGGCTACCGTGTTACTAGTAGAGTTACTTGACTTTCCTTGTTTTCTATTCCAAGCCCCACTTCCCTGGGTCGGAGGAAAGTGCAGTCGCAGCTGGCTCACCACCGGTTCCTGTTCTGGGAAGAGGCCTGGCTTCCGCAGTCCAGCCCTCAGTGCTGATGGAGGGCTTCTGACCCTGGGGGTCCTCGGCTGCCCATGTCGTGTCTGCTGAGATGGCCTAACTCCTGTCGTCTTTCCGTCATTAATCCACAAAGGTCATGTCCGTATCCGCCCCTCCCACCTTGTGTCCCATTCACGTGGGTTCTCAGGGACTATGCTTAAAAGGTGCTTGGCCAACAAAAGCGTCCTGAGTAGCGGCTGCCCCCGGGCCCACCTGAGGCCCATCTCTCTGCACCCTCTAGGCCTCCCAGCCTCCACTCCACCCTCCAGGCTAACCCTGGGGTGGGGAGCAGGGGGCACGGGGCATCCGCAGTCCCACATCTCCAGGGGCTCTACTTAGCCAGCTCCAGGCATCCCGCTCCAAGGAGCTGGGTTGGGTGTTTCTGTTTTTCCTTCCTCCAGCTGGAGGGTGCAGGAGAAGCCGTGGGTGGTCCGGCCGTGGCAGCATGCATGGTTCTCTCTGATGGTCACCCCCAGGCAGGCTTGCCTTCTTCCATTTCTTCCCTTCACTTGGAAAATCTTTAACCTGTAAATCTGCAGAGGAGTCTTGCTCTCTGTCTCTGATTCCTTCTGGGTCAAGAATTTGGTAACTCAATTTTTCCCTCTTTTAATGCTAAGCCATCCTTCCCCGAGGCAATCAAGAACACAGGACAGAAGGAGTCACTGGTTCCAGAGATGGCGTGGATTAAAACTTCAAAATCCTGGCAGCTGTTTGGTTTTCTTTGATCTATTTACACATCTGCTCTCTCTGTGCCAGGAACTGTCCTGGACTCTTTACTATAAAGAAAAATTAAGCCTGGTCTTTTTATTAAGGAGCTTACAGAATTTTGGGGAAGCTAGGCAGGTGAGCACATGACTTCAAGTGCTTAGTGTGGAATGAATGAAACTTAAAAAAAGTACATATATGAGAAAGATTCCACAAGGACTGTTTCTATTGAGGACCCACTACGAGGGAAGTATGCTTTAGGGAGCTGATTTTATCTGGAGTCTTTTTAAAGGGGTAGAGTTCACCAGCCTGATCATAAGCAAGGGGGTGGGGGGCTTGGAATTGGAGGAGGAATGTGGAGACCCGGCTGGAGAGGCAGCCGGCTACACAGTGGATGTCTGCGTTGGGCGGCATATGAGGCGAGACGGGAGGCTTTGCGTGGGTGAAGGCTGCACGGTTTAGTGAAGTGAGGCACTGACCATCTTGAGCAAAGCAGCACTCCTCTGGCTCTCTCTGAACCTCAGTCTCCTCGTCTAAAATTGACATTCCTAGTAAGGATGCCACAAGGCTGAGTGAGGGTGAGTGCCATCCAGCCTCTCAAGTGCACCATCTGTAGACAGTGGCTTCAAGGAGGATTGTTGAAGATAATGTGTTTGCTTTGCTAATGTCTAAGTGAGGCACAATTAAACTTTCCAGATTCTTCCATAGTTAGCTTCTGGTGTCTGCAAACCATTTTGTGAATGTTATTTCACTAATAGGATGTCCAGCAGAGTAATCATGTCTATTCAAATATCTAGAAAACCTGCCTAGAAAGCTATCAAGATACAGAAGAGGGTTGGAGGAGGAAGAGGCTAAAACGTCAAAGCAGCTGGAATCAGCTGAGTTCCCAGATAATTAGAGGCAGGATTTGATAATAGTTTCTTCTGTTCTTTTAATAAAGGTGCTTCCCTTGGTTTTTCCAGACTACAAAAAATAATCTAGTGACGTTAGTGGGAGCCATTATTGGGAGAAAGCTCTGCCAGTTTAATTTCTATTTCTTTATTTCTATTAAATAAAGGAGGCTTACATTAGTCCTTATGTTATTAAATACTTAATGGATTTAGGAAGCAGGTAGCAGAAGAAGAATTGTTCTTTGCATTTAAATGAGACAACACTCTCAGCTGATTATGCATTTAGGGAAAAATGTTTCATCCTACTGCTACATTTTAAGTCTGCAAAAGTAATAAATTAATCCATTAGTTAACCCAAATGTGCTGTCTGCTGTGCTCATTATCGAGTATTCCCAGGTGTTCGGGGTGTAAAAAGTATATATTAATATGACTTTTAAACTTGGTAACAGAAATATACAGCAGAAGGCTCAAACGCTGTGAAACGAGTCCCATACTAGTGATTTTTGTAGGAAAAAAAACCTTATAGAATTAAATATTAAATCAAGATATTCCCCAATATTGGTATATGTTATCTTGTCAGAATGAACACTGAAGCTTAATTAACAACATTAACCATAATGTTGCCACATTTCTTTTCCTGTTGCCTCATTTTATGTACCATTGTAAGAACACATTGCCAAATATAGGCCAACATGACTGCACGCATTTCAACAAATAAATTGATTATTCAAATACTCATTATGCCACCATATGTGTATCAGATCAAGAAAAGTGTTTTGAGCAGTTACTACCTGCTAGGCAGGTACATACTCCAAGCGGTAATGAGATTGCCAGACAAATGACCACATGACAGAATACAAAGAGCAAAGTATTACTGGGAGGTACCTAAACTCGTCTCAGGGACGGGTTTGAACTGACTCTTGGAAGATGAACAGGAGGAAACGACTCATCCATAGGTCGGTGCTCTCCGTAAGCCTGTCGTGTTGAAACACTTCCATTCACTTCATGGGTGGAGATTGGTCGGTGTCCCGAGGAGAAGCGGGAGCTGAGCACAGGTGTGGAAATATGACTGTCCTGTGTGACCAGGGATGAAAGGCCTGACAGGGCTCTTCTCTCTAATTCTAGTGGTTCTCGTGCTCTTTTATTCAAAGAACCTTAAAATAAGAACTTTTTATGTGAATAGCCACATGTACAAAAGCCTCTATTGATTGAGGCACTAGAATGGGAAAAGACATTGACTTTTCTTTCCTGCGAGTGATTCACAGTCCAATGAGGAATAAATTATACAACTCCAAATATAGAATATGTATGTTTAGTGAAACCTGTTGGAAATGCCCAGAAAGTCTGGGCTTGAGAAGAAGCATGGTATAAACTTGAAGTTATAGCTTATAGAAATAATTTAATCTAAGAAAATCTTGCAAATTTTAACCTGCAATGAGAAATAAAATTGGTGGGATTATGAAAAATGCAAAAAACAATTACTTGACACCTGCTATTTGAAAGTTACTGGGGAAATAGAGAAGGGGGGAGGGGAGAAAATCACAGTTCACCTAATTAGTTATGATATAGATATTATCTCTACGACTGTAATCCTACTTGCCAGGTAGCCGTCCCATCATCATTCATAGGAAAGTGGAGCAGGCAGTGCTGCTTCAGGGAGGTAGAGATGGGTTCAGGATGGGTCTAGACCTGACAGGTAGAATGGGTGTGTTAGAGGAGACTGAAGAGTCCATCAGGAAGGATGGACATCAGGAAGGATGGACATTTAAGAACAGTGGAATAGAAGCCTGATGTGTGTGCATTTGAGGCCTGTTTGGAGAAGTGTTGGCAGAAGAGAGTGCCGGGGAAGCTGGGGAAAGGGATGCTTTTTAAATTTTTCAGTGATTTGCTATGAGGCTGTAAATAGCTGAGTACCCCTCTGCACTTGAAGAACTGTCTGGGATACAGCAATGGTTCCCACGCACGTGAATGGCTCTGCATAAAGCAAAATGCAGCAAAGCCAACCGGACATGAGCAATAGACCAGCGTGACATTCAGAGGCCTCAGGGGCTCACCACTAAATATGAGCCAGACTAAAACAGTAGTAGCCAGAAGAGGGAAAAAGGCTCAGGCCTGTCTCGTCACGTCCCGCACTGTTTCCTGATGGTGTTGGGCAGCTCTTAAGAAGCTGTGGCAGCTTGTTTAGGGCACCGTTCCTGACTCAGTTATCCCATGCTGCTGTAGTCAGGCTCTCTCAGCTGCTTCCAGTTTTCCTGAGTCCTAACCTAGGAGCATCTCTTCCTGATTATGGCCTCCTCCTTGGAATGGACCTTCACCCTTACTTTCTTGGGATGGGCTTCCTCTTTTCTTATGTTATCACGAGTGAGCTCTTTCACCAGCTGCACCACATTACTACTTTCAGCTGCTCCGGATAAACTCCTTGAGCAGCTGGTCCAGGATCTAGACCCATCTAGCTCACACAGGCCCTCTGGATTACCCTCCGTCTTCTGCTGGTGGGAGGCAGAGGAGCCTTTCCTGGGACATCCACGTTACTGAAACGGTCATCGTGTTGGAGGTGGGGGCGTGGCCCTGCTCTGCATTGCGTGGAGTGTGGCGAGAGTGGTATTTACTTATATGTGCCCAGCATTTTCTGAATTAGTATTTATTATTGAAGATATTGCCGTTTTGACTTTAGCAGGAGGATTAACAGCATGGTATTTAAACAACTCATTAACAAAGGCTTTAATAAATTTGTGTGGCAACTATAGACACACGTTATGCTGTTTGACCATGTGCAGGTGCAGCGTCGGGCTCTGTGCGCTGTGCGGCGTCCGGCTCCTTGCGTGGACGCAACCTATGTAAAAGCCTCTATTGATTGAGGCCTCCGGCTCGTTGTGGCGGTGCGGCGTCCAGCTCTGTGCGGTGGGTGCGGCATCCGGCTCCTTGCGGCGGGTGTGGCGTCTGGCTCTGTGCGCAGGTGTGGCGTTCAGCTTGTTGCGGCAGTGCGGCATCTGATTGTCTTTTTTAGGAGTCACCAGAACCCAAACCTGGGACTTCCCATGTGGTAGGCAGGCACCCAACTGGTTGAGCCACATCCTCTTTCCCTATATCGTTTTTCAAATGCTGCGAAAGATACAAAATCACATACAATAGGAATGGGCACTTTTCCAGATAGAATTTCATTCACTCAATGAGTATTTATTGAGCTTCTACAGAATGTCAGATTCTGTGATAGGCTGGAGTGATTAAACAGTGAGCAAAAGAGGCAGGTGCCCTTCACTCCTCGGATTTATGATACTTTTCCACGTCAAGATTCTAGGAATCTACAATCTTCAGTTTTTCACAGAAATTTATATTTCTTCAGCTGTTAAATGTGGCTAAGTAGAGCTACTTTATAGGCTTATTTATAATAAAAATTAGATGAAATAATCATGTGTAGAAATTGCAGTGCCAAAAGATTGAGAAAATATGAGAATATGTTGAAGGATTTATGGTGCACAGGCAACCCTAGTTCATTCATGTATACAAATTCATCCTCATTAGGTATGACCAAAAAGGCAGTTTGTTTTTTTGAATGAAGTGTCTTTCTTTACAATGATAATTTTTATTAAATTCTTCAATCAGTAATTGTGAACATGGAATCTGAGATGAGCTTGTTTTCTCTGGAAAATTCAACAAGCTATTCAGGCAAGACTCATCTCTGAGGAGCACCTGAAGGACATGGTCACTTGTGAACCTCGGGTGATAGTCTGTTGTGCTATTTCATTTCATGGAGCGGAATGCACAGCTTGGGCTTGCCCTGCGATGCTCTGTGGCACCGTCTCCAAGCTGCCTGCGTGTCCTGCTCTGACTCAGGCATGCACTCTTATTTAGAGGACAACGTGAAATGCAGGTGTCTCTGTTGAACAGAAATTGGCAATAGAGCTTTTGAGAAGAAAAATAGAGAGGTCACGTTCCACAGCAAGGCCCAGAAGAGGAGACTGGAGCTGCGGGTGCTTCTGGAAAAGTGCTTTGCCTTCGAGATTGATGGCCTGCCTGGTGCGAGGCTGGCCACAGTAATATCACAGCCGGGGCTCAACAAAAAGCTGCCAGTCCTGATGTGCGACAGGGGAGAGGGCCACTGGGATTAGGGATGAGGGGACGCAGCCAGCGCCCACGAGGCAGGCAGACTTTGTGTAGAATTGACTTTGAATTTATTCTACATGTATAGAGGGATGGCTGGAAAGAACTGGAACAAAGTTAACAGGACTTAATTTTAGGTGTTAGCAATAGAGGTGTCAATTATGGATTTAAATATGATTTTGCAAATTCCAGATTTTATTCATGAGCATGTGCAAGTTCTAAAATCGAACGTGTGTGTGCATGGTGATAGCAATGAAAGTGTAAATTAAATGAGGTAGCGTGATATAGGGAGGGAGCATGGGGCTTAGGAGCTGAACCGCATTCATATTCTAACACTTGCACAAGTAGCTAGAAGTGATATGATAATATCCCTCATCTTTCAGGACAGACCATTGAACACAGTGCCTGGAAAAGGACTTTTCTTCCTTTCTCTCTAAGCCAACCCTCCAACCCCACCCCTCACGGGACTACAGTCCTGGGAGAGTCTAGTTTGTGGCTGCCTCCCTCGGCCCTTGCTCTCCTCCTAATCGGAATTCTCAGAGGCTAGCCCAGTGCTTCCTGGTTTGCCTGTCTTCTCGTAACGACCTGGGACGTGCCTGACAATGTTTCAACATGCACACTGCACTGTCGGACCAAGCAGAACACACAGATCCACTGTTGAAGCCTAAGGCATCTGCATCTCTTTGCAGTTATTCTTGAAACTTCCAGAAAATGATGAGCTCAGATGTTTGGGGTCAGCAGACATTAAAGACCCAGCTTGCCATTGTCATAAATCCAACAGTCATCTCAGTTGGGATGGACTTACCTTTCCCTCGAGTGTCACCTATGAAAAGTCATTTGAAAAGGGTCTTTGGGTGGAATCTACAGTGACAGATTTCAGTTCAGTTGCTGAGATAAAACATTTGAAGCTGGCATGTTTATAATTGAATTGGTGGTTTCCTTCAGCACCACTTATATGGCACGTGATTTTCAGAGCGGTCCTATGGCTCACTAGTTACACGAGTTCTGACTTGCAGCATTGCTGTTTACATCGCATTGGGAAATGCCACCCACGGAAACACCGTTAGAGAGTCTTAACTTATAGATGAGGGACTTTGGGGCTTTGGGAAGTGGAGAAGCCTTTTGAACTTAAAGAGAGTATGCAGACTTTTTAAAATAAGGAGCATTATTTCATGTAACATGTTTTTCTACACCCCGTGTGTGGTGGCTTAGAGTTATGTACCCATGAAAAACGTGTCCATGACCTTGGTCCATTCCTGTGGGCGGGAACCCATAGTGTCGTGTGACCCAGCTGAATCAGGATGGGTCTTATCCTCCTACTGGAGGCCTCATAAAAAGGTTCAGAGAAAGGGGAAGCCAGAGGCTGGCCACCAACGGACCCCAGAAGGGAAGACATGGCACTGTGCTCTGCCATGTGATGGAAAAGCCAAGGGCCAAGAAGTGCCAGCTGCACCTGCGGAATGCCACGGTCTTCATGCTGATGGCGCGACTTTGGACTTCTTCTCGCCTCCAAACTGAGAGCCAATACTTCCCCTCTGGTTAAGCCAACCCACTGTGCAGTATTTGTTTCAGCAGCCGGGAAGCTAAACCACCATGGAGCAAGGGGCCAGCTAATCACGTTTGACACAGTTCTATACCAGAATTGCCCTGTTCAGTTACTCTCTGAGTGGCACTGAAACCACACGAGGCTGCTTTGTGCCAACACTCCACCGTCGAGAGTGGAGGATGACTTGCCCCATCTTGCCTCAGATTGAATCAAGTCAAGATTGCTTTCGGAAGCGGGTGTGGCTTAGTGGATAGAGCCCCCGTTTACCATATGGGAGGCCCGGGTTCGCGTCCTGAGGCCTCCTTGTGAGGGCACGCCGGCCTGAGCGGTGCTGTGGGCTGATGCAGCAACCTCACGGCAGGAAGCGGGTGTGGCGCAATGGATAGAGCACCCGTTTACCATATGAGAGGCCCCGGGTTCGCTTCCCTGCGCCCCCTTGTGAGGGCAGGCTGATGCGGCAAGACCTCACAGCAAGGGGGAGATAAGCAGACACAGAGAAGACATTCCAGCGAATGGACACAGCAGCACAAGCAGCAAGGGGGGGATAAATAAATAAAATAAATAAATCTTTAAAAAAAAAAAAGATTGCTTTAGCTTGCCCCTTCTCAGCCTGTCCACGTGGGAGGAATCGTTGGTAGCCCCTGTTGCAAGTCCATGTAAACACAAGAGACCTTGACTTGCTTGCTCCCAGGAACCATGGGCACTTTGGAAACATGCAGATGTTGAATCTCCATCTTGGTCACAATTTCAGGTTAAACAATTGTATCTCTTAGTACTGTATATGAGCTCTTGTATTATCTGGCAGAAACCACATTCTTTAATAGTTTTTTACTCAAGAAGTACTTGATTTGTCTCACCGGTCACCTATGTGGCCCTAAAATCTTAAAAATGTTTAGGGTTTTCAGCCCTGCTTGCATTTGTTAAACGTAGTGCCCATTTTAAGATTACTTCCTTCATTGATTGGCATATAATCAAACATCACTTCCTGTAAGTAAAAGAAGATAACTTCAACGAGGCCATTCTCAACATGAAGAAATCTTCTCAGTAACCAAAGAAGAAATATTAATAATTTGCATAATGGTTTCCTTGGAGACAGGGAAGAGTTATCTTCCGTTATATCCCCCATCTATCCAGCTTATATCAGGATTTCATCGATAAACTTTGGGTGAACAAGTAAATAAGGGGTACTTCTGCAGTACCTGAGGATGCTTGAAAACAACTTGTTTAAATCACTCCTCCCTGAAAACGTCACTGGCTGATAATCTGTAAAAATTAGCCGTTTCTTCATAGGGAATCTGTAGGAACTCTGAGTATAACTGGTGAGTGAGAATCAAGCTGTGTAGGCTCAGTTGTGTCCCCACTACTTATAGGCAGTGTGGTTTGGGAATGTTAATTCACCCCTCTGTGCCTCAGTTTCTCGTCCATATCTCTTAATTGTTTAAAAGATGGAAATTGTATGTCATAATATGTACAGTAGGGGAAATGAAACTGAGCTTGATTAAACTCTGTGCCCCTCTCTTCCACCCATCACTTCCACAGCTCTTGGCATATAGCTTGTTGAGTGACGGCATAAATTAATGCTTCATGGATTCATTCTGTCTCACACCTCCTCATGTTCCCACGTGGGCCTGAAGATCCCACAAGCTGCTGTTATGAGAAGCAACCAGCGGAGGGTCACGGCAAACATGGTGGTTTAACTTCTGTGTAAGATTCAGCTGGTAAAAGCTGCTGCTTCTCTGTGTTCTGCTCTTCACGGATGTTCCCTGATCCTTCTTTATGAACAAAAGCCTGCCAGTATCTCCAAGCCCCAAAGAGCAGTCTCAGAGCTTAGAGTGGAAATATGTGTGTGTGTGTGCTTGAGAAAGAGAGCACGCTTTTAAATAAGACCTGACTTCTCATTTGTGTGTTCAGTGGTGTCAGTTCCCATGAATCTCATTATAAAAAATAATAATTAATTTCCCTAAAAAATCCAAGAGTCTAAATGTCTTGCTAGTATCTCTGAGAATTTTAACTGTAATAATTAGATGCAAGTTTTCTGTTAGAAGAAAAGTCAAATTTCATTTCCTTAAGATTTCTACTTGTACTTTTCAGCTTTTGAATCATTTTCAAATTCTGATTTCTGTCTCTGCTGCTGTGCATAGGCCCGGCTGAGCTTTTTTTTTTTTGATTTGTAAAGAATTCGGAATGACCTCAAATTTAACAAGCATGCTACTTACTTCCTAGCACAATCTCCAGATCCACAAAGTCCACTTCTCCATATCATATCCCCTGTCACATAAAGAAGTGGAGCAGTGAGGTCATGGGAGAACAAAGAGTGGTTCTTAGCCATACCTGCCAGCAAAACAGAAGCTGGCGGCCGTTGCTGAGGCTCCGCTGCTGCCCGGAAATCACCAGGCTGAGGCGCGCGGCTGTTTCAGTGACTAGCCATGTTACCAAACATCTGTGGTCTGCTAGCTACCACTCTCTGCCCCCTGATTTCTATGTATGTCCCTTGCCCCTTTTCTTCATGAACCTTCTCTTCTGGCTGTAATTTTTATATTGATATACAAAGTTTTTTGTTTTTTTTTTTTCTCAGCATGTTTTCTTACCTTTAGTTTCACAATAGGTAATCTCATCCAAATCCCTAGTTTTAAATACCACAATTCTAGGCTTTCTCTGGTGTCTCAGAGCTACGCACTCATGAAGCGAAAGAATCCAAACACCACCTCGTCAACGTTTCTACAAATCCCATTCCTTTGGACAGCACGTTCTCTGACTGTCCTGGCAGGATGATGGGTTCTTGGTCTCTCCATCCAGTGCACCTTCTCTGGTTTCCTAACACTTGTTACAAACCAGAGCGGTTGCCGTCTTGGGTTCCCACTGATTTCTGGACCACTTGAGAAGGAGAATCCTGTCTTTACGTGAATGTGAGCCAGATGCGCACCTGGCACATATTAACACGACATGGGCAGCCAGGGAGCCGTGTGAAGGAAGGGATGACCTGCTTCTCAGAACCATGACTGCCCTTCTCTTTTAATAAGGAGACTTTTCTCAGTTAAAGTAGGTACTAATCACCTGAAGATGAATTTTATGCGATTAGGAAAGACATTGGAATATTCAGGGTAATAATGTATGTTTTTTAAAAAGGAAAAGCGTATTTGCTAAATAGATAACTCGTAAAAGGAAGCCCAGCAATTAGCCTTGGCAACAAATACAATCCTAACTTACTTTTTCCCCACTTTTTCTCACTTATGAAAAATATTACTGGGGAGCTGGTGTAGCTCAGTGGTTGAGCACCTGCTTCCCATGTGCAAGGTCCTGGGTTCAATTCCAGGTATCTAAAAAAAAAAAAAGAAATTACTGTAACAGAAACTATCATTATATAATGCAGTGCATTAACACAAAAGCAAATGGAGTAATGAATAATGGAATGTTTAAAAGAAAGCACTATTTAAGTAAACTGAACTCTGACGTTGGATGCCTGGCATCAGCTTGGCATGAGGCTGATATGGCACAGATGTCAGCGGGCCCAGCCGGCCACTGCCCACGTGGTCACAGAGCAGACACGAGGCACCTGCTACCTGGTTTTGGTGGGAAGCACAGTCATGGGGCTTGTTGGGGAACTGGATGGTGTTCCCATAAACGCATCCTCACCCTAGCCCCATGGGTGTGAGCCCATTTGCATATAGGGCCTGCAGCAATGTCATTATTAGTTCAAGTGTGGACTTATGAGCAGGATCTTTCGAGATTGGATGAGGCCAAATTGAACCAAGCTGGACCGCAATCCATATGAATGAGCCCATACAAGCAGGGGAAATTCAAACACGGTCGGTCAGAAGACCCCAGAAGTCCACAGAGCTCAGAAGAGCGGATACGAGGGGGGAGAGATACTGCAGTCTGGGGAGGCCAGCCCTCCCCATAGCTTGGTGTTGGACTTCAGCCTCCAAAATCATGGAACGACAAATTCTTGCTCTGCAGCCAACCCCTTTGCAGAATTTGTCTTAGCAGCCCTGGAAAGCTGAGGCAGGACTTAAGAATCAGATAAACCAAATTTGTGTCCTGGGTCTGTTTCGGATTTTTGTGACCTAGGTAAATAAAATTTGTCTCACCGAAGCACGGTTTTCTCATGTGACACATGAAAAACAAGCAGAAAAACAACATCATTACTGTGTTGTGAGGGTGAAGGATAAAGAGAAAACCTGAGTCAAGCGAAAGTTCTTTCCTTAAACGTGGTCTTGTTCCTTCCATACAGGGTCAAATCAGTTTATGTGGAACAAGAAACTACTTTAAATAAAATGTTATGGGCTCTTGAGAGAGCAGTAGTGCCTGATAGTATTTGTGCAAACGGTTTCTTTTTTTTTCTTCTAAATTTAAGCTGAGCTTACTTGCTAATTTATGCAGTGGCACTCACCTAAAATTCCAGGTTTTGGGGAAATGGGTATCAGTGTCTGTATATTATTTTTTTTAGCAAACATGCTGGTTGAAATTGAGACACATACTTGCCATGAAGGTCAGTCTTATAAGCACTGTGTTCTGCGTGGATTTTTTCTAACCTATTCCCCTTCTGTTTCTCTTCCTAACATGCTGACTTCGGCACAGCAGACCACTTGGGCATTGAATTCATGGGTAAGCCAAAACAATTTGCTTTTTAAATATGCTGGAAAAGCTAAGTTTTATAATGAACGTGGAGCTCACCTTCCCCATCTGATTATAACTGAAATGTCTCATTATCAAATGCAACTAGTAATAAAAATGATTTTGTTGATTTTTCAATAAGGGCTCAAATTGAAACACTTAACAACTTTTTGGGAAGGCAATTCAATGCTAAGTGCAGCTTCTGGAATCACACAGAAATTAGCTTTGCTTCCTGGCTTAGACTGATTCCTTTAATTCTCAACTTTCTCATCTGTAAAATAGGGATAATAATAGTTCCTGTGTTATTGAACATATAAATTGCTTTGTACAATGGATACAACATAGCAAACACTCAATAAATGACAGAAAACAATGGTAATGGTTTTAAAATATCAGGTTTTATTTCCTTCTCCAATTCCTTTTCCCTTTGCATGATTATAACTTTGGATATATTTTGGTATCAATATTAATTTAGGGTGGGGTCTATATAAACATTTCCATTTACAAAATTAAAATATTTCTTTTTAAAATATTTTCATTGAATGATTCATTTTTAAAAACAATAGAATGCCTTTTGCTGGCATTGTTTTATATATTCACAGATAACTGCATTAACAATTGGATGTAATTATATGAGCCTAAATTATAAGTAAAGGAAAAAAGAGCAATCATAAATTTGATGCCTAGTGCATAAGATACACAAGAGTTAGAGTTAGCAAAATTGAGAAGACCTCATTTGAATCCAAATTCCATCATGCTCTGCTTGTTTCATCTTTGTTGAACCTCAGAAGTTTCACTTACATGATATGGATATAAATACTTGTTTCATATATGCATGTGTTTAATGTGATAACAAGTATAAATTTACCTGTATTCATTTATTCATTTGACAGTTCACTTTGCAAATATTTAATTGAGCACTCACTATAAGCAGAGAAAAAATGCAAGATGCTAAGATGTGAGTAAAAATGGACAGAAAACCTAGTGTGAAGAAATTTATAGTCTAGTAAGCTTAAGGATATTAGTCAGGTAATAAAACTACTAAATATAAAGTTGCAAAGTTCTTACGACTTACTCCAGGCAGGCGTGATGGTAGCTTGGATGACTATGATGATAGAAGATGTGGGAAACGTTGGTGGATATTTATGCAGTGATATCAGCAAGAACGTGGGAGGGACTGAGGTGTAAGCTGCCAGAGGAAGAGGATCTAGGATCACTGCAGGGATTTGGGTTTGCATGTTTGGGTAAGTGGTGGGACCATTGGCTGAAAAAGAATACTGAAAGAAGAGCATCTTTATGAGATGTTTATTCAATTAAGTGTGGAAATATTGAGTTTGGATGCCTTTTATAGCGTTGAGAGATGTCAAGTTGGTAGTTGTATTGCTGGAAGTTTTGAGGGCCAGTTGGAGGCTAGTGATAGTTTATACTGGAGTCCATCTTCCTTTAGTTTCACAATAAGTAATTGCAAACAAATCCAAGTATATCATGCTATATTATTCCCCAGTGCTCCATTATCTGGATACCATATCCTAGAAAAAAACAAACAGCTCAATTCTGCAGGTTTGGGGTTTTGCTAGCTCATGTGATGAAAACACAGAAGAGCAATGAAATTCAGGATAATATTCAATGAAGCACTATGGAATGCAAGGTGAGTGAGGAAGGAAGTGAAGAAAGGATGGCCTTATCAATGATATCAATGACTAGGCGTCTCAAGGGAGCTTGGACAACCTGGTGAGAAGGAGAGAAGAGGGCAGTCATAAGGCAGATTGTTTGATAATGATTCTGGAGATGGCAGTTTCAAAGTAGGCTTATGAGCATGCATGACTGAATTGGAGTAGAGTGGAAGATAGTTTGAAACAAGAGGTCAAGGATCTGAGAGCCATGGATTGGGAAAGGTTGTCAAAGTAAATATTAGCAGTTACTCATGATGCTGAAAGGGTTGGAAGAGAGAGGAAAAAAAATGTTTGCCATAAGCCAAATTCTCCAGTAAATGAGCTGGAGTGCTCTGGAGTCTTGCTGGAAGTCAGTGAGAGGAGTTTTTTATATATAGGGAAGGGGGATGGCAGTAGAATTCCCTGCTGCCATTTTCCTGTTCACAGTCAGTATTCCTGGTCTAACTGGCTGGCTTTCATCTAGGTAGTGAACCAGAGCTCCATACTCCTTACCTGCCGACTCCCATATCAACCAGGGTTTTTGCTTCTTTGTTTGTTTGTGTGATTTGTCCTCTGGATCTAGCTGGCAGGTGGGGAAAGAGAACATAGCAGGTTCCTACACACTTCTTGAAAGCTTTGCCTAAAATGGCTCATGTCAATTTTCTGTTTGCATTCTGTAGGCTGGATCTCAGGCACGTGGCCCCATTTTACTGCAGGAGAGGCTGGGAAATCACCCTACCGGTGCTGAAGGAAAACTGGAAAGGCTTTCCAGTAATCTCTGCCCCGTGTGAGCCGCAAAAACTTTAGAGGAACAGGGATTTTTCCCAAAAGGGAAGAGAAGGACTACTTTAGGAGCCAGGAGAACATATATACAACTTTGACATGTGAGAAAATAAAACTGGCTTTTGAATGGGATGAAGGAGAATTGGATTTCTCAGGCAAAAGCAAGGTCAGAAAAGAGCGTAAGAATGCAAAGGGGTTGCTGGAAGTGGATGAGCATTTCAGAGAGGTAGGCGTGGCGGTTAGGCAGCGGAAGATGGGCAGAGGGCGGGTGACAGGCCAGCGATTGTAGAAAATCATGGACATCGCGGTGCCGTAGAGTAGAAATTACCTGTTGAGGAGAGCACATAGCTTGCCCTCTCCTCATCACCGATGGCAATGGGATGAAAGGTGTGGATGTATGAACACCAACAGCCATTTGAGTAAAGTGGGCACTGGAACTAGAGGACAGAGAATGTTGCCCCCTGATCTGTGAGGATCGCAGGCTTGGAGACAGGAGTCTGTCAATTGTGCATCCAAAGGACAACAGATAAAGGAAATTCCACTTGACTGTTACGCCCGGTGGGGGAGCTGCCGACCACATAGGCAGTGGGGCCATGGTGGTAGCAAATCAGAATTGCTACACAGCCATCAGTTATTGCTGACAAAAGCAGGAAACCAGCTTCTATCCTACAGGGCTTTCCACTGGCACTGGTGCCCATAGTGTAACAATTTACTAGGGAATCAAGACATGCATTCTAAGATCTGTCTTAGAACTCATTTGTTTTATTTTACAATCCCCGCAAAGGTTTAATTATTTTTTAATTATTTTTTATTTTTTATTTTTAAAGAAGTTTAGATTTTATAAATGTTAAAAATACAGGGGATTCCCATATGCCCCACTCCCACCCCTCCCACACTTTTCCCCATTAGCAACATCTTTCATTAGTGTGGTACATTTGTTACAATTGATGAGCACATATTGAAGCACTGCTAACAACCGTGGACTACAGTTTACATAGAGTTTACACTGCCCTGCACAATTTTTTAGGTTATGACAAAATATACATTGGCCTGTATCTGTTCCTGCAATGTCACGCAGGACAATTCCAATGTTCCAAAAACACCCCCATGTTACACCTATTCTTCCCTCTCCCTCCCCTCAGAACCTCTGGTGGCCACTGCCTTTATTATCAATGATAAGAGTTCTTCCATTGCTAGAATAATAGTAAGTCTACTTTAGTCCATTGTTCATTCCCCAATCTTGAGGATTTGGGGATGGTGATGCCCACTCTGCCTCTAATTGAGAGGGGGCTTAGATCCCATGGGGCAGACGGATGGAGCTGTCTTGCAGTTGCAGACTCTCTCTGTTCCTTGGAATGGGTGTTGTCCATCATCATCTCCTTGATGATTGTTTAAATGGATTTAGTTCTGGTATGAAAAATAATAGGTTATCGTGTAGTTCATCGATATGGCTCTCAGAATTCAGAGTCAAAATAGTGCTAAAAAGACTTGCAGGGAATGTGTCTTCAGTGTGTGAATATTTGCCTCCAGCAACGGGGATTGGCTCAGGGGTTGGGGATTAGGCCACAATTCAGAGTTAGCAGTGGGCAGTATATTAGATGATGGCAACTGGTAAAGGGTTACTTTAAATGGTGAATTGGTTTAGAGACCTCGTGTATGAGCTGTTTTCAGTGACCTCATTAATTCTAGATACAGCTCACCCCACAGAGTGCTGTAAGTGAATGTGTAGAGTTTATTTTCATTTTTAACTGGTGGTTCTAGAGTCCTTCTGGGTAAACTTCCTTCCACTGGTGTGACACCATCCCAGGAATCTGGCCTCTCCTGGTGTGAAGTCAGCTGGGAAGGAGGAACGAAGTCCTGGTCACTATAAAGTTACTCATGTCAATTTACTGGGCGGCCAGCTCTGCTTTAGAGGGTCCTAGAATACCTGCAGCTTCTGTCATTCCTTCTCTGGGATGATGCTAATTTCATCTTCCCTGGATTCAGAATGGGGGCCAGATTACGATGATCTGCAGCACACCTGTCTCTTCCCCGAGTCTTTCTATGCTCCGTGACCAGGTCTCTGTCCACTCTTATTAGTGACTCACAACCTGAATAGTTCCTGCAGTCCAACAGGTTCCTGTTAATAGCAGGGAAAGCTAAGCCATATGCTTGTTTATTCAACATGTATCACACTCACTATCTTCTTGTTGTATGGGATATTGAGGTTGCAGATGTATGATCAAAACCTTTAGGGCTCTAAGGCACATATGAGAGGAGGACACACATAATGAGGTAATTTAAGGAGCATTGTCAAAATGGCATACCCAGGATACCATGATAAAAACAATAAAGAGGAATCAAGTAATGTTCCTGGGAAGCTCAGAGACAGCTTCCCAGGGGAGGGGACATTTACTAGCTAAGGTGGGTTAGCTGATCTGAGAAATGCCAGGGGCTCAAATCTATACCAGCCCATGTTGTTTCCATATTAGGCCAAACCTTGCTATTTTAGTCTTTCTCTCTGGGTCCATGAGCTCCCAGGCATACCCCTTTAGGCCTGGAGAGAGGATATCAACTCTAACAAAAACACTCAACCAAAAACCTTTTCTAAATTGATTTATTAATTTCAAGGGTGAATTATCCTATTGAATAAGCCATGCCAAGTCTAATGTCCATAAAGCTGCCAGCATTCAAAAAGATTTTTCCTTAATTATATTTATGAATTTTCCTTAATGATGCTTCTGGAGTGATACAATGGAAATTTCAACAAGTACTATTCTGGAATATGGTATCAGTTAAGAAACAAGGTTAACTCACATAATCAGGGCAGGAATTTGGAGGTGCATAAAAACAGAATTGTGTTTGTGAAATTTTTAAAATAAAAGAGTTAATATTAAGCCAATAACCAAGAATATTTTTGAACTCACCTCATGATCTCCTCATTCATTCGTGTATAATGGAGAATTGAGATTCTTTATGGCCAGATGTTCCAACTTTCCCTCACAGTGTGAGGAGAGCAAAGAATGGAGTAGACAAACTTCTTAAGTACAAGTGCTCATCGAGCCGCATGAACAACCCAACCCACCATCCAGACGAGACAGGTGGCCAAGTGGCAGGACAGTTTGGTTATGTTTGAAAGGCACACTGATCATATAGAGAATTTTCCCATCTGAGAAATATCTGGCTGCTGTGTCAAGTACTCAAACATTATGTCCATTTGAGCTATTTGTTACACAGCTTTTTCTCTGACAATACCCTGATGCTTTAGCATCAAAGATCTCTGTATGAAAGCAGGTGCCATGCCATTTGCGAACATATTAGCAAACCACTGGGAGAGCTAAAAATTGTTTGGAAGATATTTCATGCAAATGTCATTCATTATCATCTGGAAATATGAAATGAACTCTGTCAGTTAAATGTCTTGTTTGTGATTTGATATTGTTTTTAAGATAGCATATTGGAATTATGCAAAGTCTGAATGAGTAAATGCTGGTGTAAATATTTTTTAAAAACAGAAGATTTCTAGAACTTGGGGAATAGTTGGATTCTTCACTAAAATTTGGAAAATCCATTCAAAAATTATCTCCATATTTTTAAAGTGAATAAAAAAATAGTGAGAGAAACTCTGATTTTTCTGTAAGGAGAGACCTAGAAATATGATACACTCTAATTCTATGTTCTCAAATATATGTATTGATTCAGAATTAATAAAGTTATTCCTTAAGATTTCACATATTTTGTGTATCCCTTCATTCTCTCATGTAACAAAATTGATGTTAGGGTATGTTAGGACCGAAGATAACCTCCAAAGAACTGAACAGTTTCTAGTTCTGTTTGGACGACACGAAGTAGAAATATTTCCCTTAAAGCTACTCAACGTATTGTAAATATATTGGCATGCTTGCCTTCAAATATAACAGGCTCATATATCAGTCAAATTAATTCAAGCTTCTCCCCTAATATGCAAATAGGCATTAGAGATATAGAAGCGAGGACCCTGTTTCCCCGGGCTGAAGTCTCTGAATTGGCCTTATTTGGAACAAAATGTTTTTATTCATTTGAATATGTCATGTTTTCTTGTATAGGCATACCTCAGAGATATAGTGAATTCGGTTCCAGACCCTCACAATAAAGCAAATAACGCAATAAAGCAAGTCACATGATTTTGGTTTTCCAGGGCATATAAAAATTGGGTTCACACTGTACTGTAGTCTAGGAAGTATGCAATAGCATTATGTCTAAAAACAATGTACATACATTCATTTAAAAATAAACTTATGGCTGAAAAATTCTATGCATCATCTGAGCCTTCACTGTGTCATAATCTTTTAGCTGGTGGAGGGTCTTGCCTCGATGTTGGTGGCTGCTGGCTGATCAGGGCTGTGGTGGCTAAAGGTCTGGCTGGCTGTGGCCATTTCTTAAAATAAGACAACTGCCTTGACTGGCTCTTCCTTTCATGAAAGAGTTCACTGTAGTATGTGATGCTGTTTGATACCATTTTACCCAAAGTAGAATTTCTTTCAGAATTGGAGTTAATCTTCTCAAATCCTGCCACTGATTTATCTACTAAGTTGATGTAATATTCTAAATCCTTTGTCATCATTTCAACAATGCACATCGTCTTCACTAGGAGTAGATTTCATCTCAAGAAACCACTTTCTTTGCTCAAAAGTAAGAAGCAACTCCTCGTGCATTAGAGTTTTATTGTGAGATTGCAACAATTCAGTCACATCTTTAGGCTCCACTTCTAATTCTAGTTCTCTTGGTATTTCTACCACATCTGCAGACACTTCCTCCACTGAAGTCTTGAACTCCTCAAAGTCATCCATGAGGGTTGGCATCCACTTCTTCCAAAATCCTGTTCATGTTGCTGTTTTGACACCTACCCATAAATCACGAATGTTCTGAATGGCATCTAGAATGGTGAATCCTTTCTAGAAGGTTTTTTATTTACTATGCCCAGATCAGAGGACTTAATATCTAAGGCAGTTATAGCCTTATAAAATGTATTTCTTAAATAACAGGACTTGAAAGTCAAAAAGACTCCTAGATCCATGGGCTACAGGACAGTTTCTGTGTTAGCATGTGTTTTATTTCCTAGACTGGTCAAGCAATTACTGTGCAGTGGGTTGGCTTAAACAATGAGGATCTATTAGCTTACGGTTTTGAGGCTAAAAGAAAGTGCAAATCAAGGTGTCCCCAAAGCGACGCTTTCTCCCCAAAGACTGTGGCATTCTGGGGCTGGTTGACAGTGACACTTGGTCCATCATTTGTCACATGGCAAGGCACATGATGGCATCTCCTGTTTTTTCCCTTCTCTTTCTGATTCTGTTGATTTCAGCTCCTGACTGCTTTCTCTGTGACTTTCTTTCTCTCTGTCTGAATTTATTTCTTCTTATAAAGGACTCCAGTAATAGGATTAAGACCCATCCTGAGGGAGGTAAGTCAAACCTTATCTGAAATAGCCTCATCAAGAGGTCCTACTTACAATAGGTTCATACAGAGAGGAATGGATTAAATTTAAAAACATGTTTTTTGGGGAGGTACAGACAGCTTCCAGCCAGCACAGCAGGCACAAAAACAACATTTATCTCATCATTTATCTCCCTCAGAGCTCTTGACTGACCAAGTGCAAGGTCAATGAGCAGTAATATTTTGAAAGGAATCTTTTGTTTCTCAGAAGTAGGTCTCAACAGTGGGCTTTAAATATTCAATACACCATGTTGTAAACTGATGTTCTGTCATCCAGCCTTTGTAGTTCATTTATACAGCATTGGCAGAGTAGATTTAGCATAATTCTTAAGGGCCCTGGGATTTTCAGAATGGTAAATGAGCATTGGCTTCAACTTCAGTCACCAGCTGCATTAGCCCCTCACAAGGGAGTCAGCCTGTCCTTTGAAGCTTCCAAGCCGGGCATTGATTTTTCCTCTCTGAAAACCCTAGATGGCATCTACTTCCAAGAGAAGGCTGTTTCATTTCCATTGAAAGCCTGTCATTTATTGAAGCCACCTTCATCAATTATCTTAGCTAGATCTTCTGGAAAACTAGCTTCAGCTTCTACATCAGCACTTGCTGCTTCACCTTGTACTTTTAGGCTATGGAGATGGCTTCCTTCCTTAAACCTCATGAACCAACCTATGCTAGCTTCAAACTTTCTTCTGCAGCTTCCTCACTTCTCTCAGCATTCATAGGATTGGAAAAAATTAAGGTCTTGCTCTGGATTATGCTTTGGCTTAGGGGAATTTTGTGGCTGGCTTGCTTTTCTATCCAGACCACTAAAACCTTTTCCATATCAGCAATAAGGCTGTTTCGCTTTCTTCTCATGCATAGGTTCACTGGAGTAGCACTTTCAATTTCCTTCAAGAACTTTCCATTTGCTTTCACAACTTGGCTCACTGTTTGGTGCAAGAAGCCAAGTTTTGGCCTATCTCGAATATTAACATGCCTTCCTCATGAAGCTTAATCATTTCTAGTTTTTGTTTTAAAGTAAGAGATGTGCATCTCTTCCTTTCACTAGAACAGTTACTGAGAACGGTCTAGTTTCAATATTGCTGTGTCTCTGGAAATTGATAGGCCCCAGGAGAGGGAGAGAGACGGGGAATGGCTGGTCAGCGGAGCCGTCAGAAGACACAACATTTACCGATTAAACTTGCTGTTTATATGGGTGTGATTTGTGGCATCAAAGATCACTGATCATAGATCACGATATCAGACATAATAATAATGGAAAAGTTAAAAATATGTGAGAGTTACCAAAATGTGACACACAGGAAGTGAGCACATGCTGTTGGAACAGTGGTGCCAGTAGACTTGCTCAACGCAGGGTTGCCACAAAACTTCAATTAGCAAACAATGTCATATCTGTGAAATGCAATGAAACAAAGCACAATAAAACAAGATATGCCTGTAAAATAAAATGATCATTTATCGATAAATGTGTATGTGTGTGTTTGTGGAGGAAATTATTTGTTAGTTTTTCTTATGTGCCCTTTGCCATATTGAACTACATGGGAAATCAGACATGTCAGAATAGTATGTTAACTTTATTCAATGCATGGCATGTGCCACAATAATTACATTATCTCATCTAATTCTCAAAAAATGCATGAAGAAGGAACGATTTATATCCTTACAAATGATAAAACTGAGGCTCATTTAGCGAAATATCTCATCCAAAGAGCAAGCACATGGCAAATTGAGTTTGAACACAAGTCTGTCTTCCTCCAGAGCTCTTGAATTCTATAGGTGACCAGTTGCTGGGCATGTCACCCAAGGTTACTTCATGTCACTCAGAGTGCTTGTGCTTTGGCCCTGTTTCAATTGGGAATGCAGTTCTGAGTCTAGTCCTCAGGTGTGAAAGCAATGTTTTCAAAGTACCATGGGGTCACAAGAATCTTGCGTGTAACTCACATTAGCCAAGGCACAAGAAAATGAAATATGAGCCAAATGCTGATTTATTGCTTTACACTCAGAATTATAAGTGCCAAGTGTACAAAAAAGGAACATATAGACTGGTCTCTTCTAAGATAATCTACGCGGAAGCCATATGGTATCTGAAAGTTTCTTGGTAAGTCCAGATTCTGTTGAATGAGGTTTGTTGGGTGGTGCTACTATCGAATGTCTTTGAAATATAAAGTCCTTGCACATCTGTCTCCTCTGATAGGATAAATTCACCAAATAGAATAGTGAGTTGAACCATCTTGCCAATGACTTCCCAATATTCTGCTTAAGAAGTACTTGCTTTTTTCTGACTTTTTTTCCTCTTTGCGGATGTGATCACTCCTTCTTTCTTTAAACTGTGATTCAACATAGGTCTCAGTACAAATGCTAATATTTCAGCTTGTTTTAGTTTCCTCATTGCTAAAGGAAATACCATAAAATGAATTGGCTTAGACAATGGGAATTTATTGGCTTACAGTTTTGAGGCTAGAAATCCAAATCAAAGCATCAAGGTGATGCTTTCTTCCCAAAGCCTGGCGTTCTGGGCTGGCTGCTGGCGATCCTCGGTCCTGGGCTCCTCTGTCACATGGCAAGGCATGTGGCAGCCTCTCCTGCCCTCTCCCTTCTCTTCCAGGTTCTTTTGACATTCACCTTCTGGCTGCTCCTTCCATGGCTTTTTCTCTCTGTGATCTTCCCTGTAAAGCCTTCAGTAACAGAACCAAGACCCATCCTGGCCACAACTGAATCGGGAGTAACCTCATCAAAAGTTCCTATTGGCACTGGCTCACACCCACAGGAATGGAATAAGTTTAAGAACATGCTTTTCTGGTAACACAGGCCTAACCACCACACAGCTCTCTGATCAGAAGCTCCTCCAAGTCTTTTTGTTGTTGTTGTTTAATGAAGAGATGCCTTGATTTGACTTCTGTGTCCTCAAGGCTCCCCAGTCACACATTTAAAGACAATCTCAGGTTAGTCATCAGCACATGCTGGTATCTCCAGTGGGTAGATGTAAATGTCTTTAATCCAAATCTTGACTGCTAAGTCATAAATTCTAAGAGAATTTTCAGATGCAATTGAGTAACAGCTCTCAGTGGTCTTTTTTGAAGAATGGTTACAACCAAAACATGCATCCAAAATATGCAATATGTTTGGAGACAAGATTACAGAATCAGTCCAGGAAAGTTTTGTTGGTAGATACTGAGAACAGTACTGCACATGAATTATTGGAAAAAGCAGTGCTGTTCACTGTGGACTTACATCAGACCAGTATATACTTGCAAAATTAATGTCATGATTTTTTTATAAAGCTGCTAAGTTATGAAATTTGGAGTTTCTATGTAGGTGATATACATATGGACTTCATCAAAACATTGCACAGATTCTCATGGCCTTCCTATGATACATAGTGAAACCTGGATTATATCTATTGAGAGACAGGGGATTTGGGGAAGCAATAAACTTCTACCTAAAGGATCCAGATAAGCTGAGCTTCTGGTAGTATATCATGGGGCAAAATTTTCATTAATAACATAAATAAGGACATAGCTTAACTCATCAAATTACTAAACTTCTTTTAGCCAGGGTGATTGCTACTTTCTCAGACAGAGAAAATTAAAATCTAACAGAAAGGATTGAATTTCTGATTGTCATCTGAATCCCAGATGGTAACCTGTATCAAGTTCATTACCTCCATACTTTAATTATGTGAAATGTACATGAGTTGGCGGAATGTGGAAAAAATGAAAAAAAGCGTGACAATGTGGCTCAGATGGTCATTGGAAAATAATCTCCTGAGAAGTTATCAAAATAAACACATTTTATATCCAATTATCCTTGACCACTGCCTCAGAGCCAAGGTGAATCTGTGGAATAGTTGGGTAGGGGTAGAACCTCTGCAGATGCATTGAACTGAAGATGGTACTGACTCTTCTCAGCAGGCGAGACTTGGCTTTGTGGTCTCAGTGGCTGAGCCACCAGAATGTCTGGAGCCCCTTACCAGAGAGCTCGGAGGGCAAGTTAAGACACAGATTCTCAAATTCCACATTTTAGTGCATGGAACAGTCTCGTAAAGCAAATACTGTGACACAGTGTGAAAAGGACTTTAATTGCAGAGTTTACAAAAGGCCAGATGAGGGTTTCCTAGACATCAGCAGGGTGGTAACATGCTTTTCCCACATGCTCACAAGTAGGGTATGTCTCCACATCCAACTGGACAATACTGGGCTCTGTATTGCAGTTTCACAGAGCCCTCGGCATGCTTCTGTGCACTCGTGAATCTCTGTGAGGGGCTCTGGAGGGCAACATCTCCTGAATATTTGACCAGAGGAGCATGTCTCATAGAGCCAGGGCTTCACTGGTAAGTACTGGTAAAGGAACTCAGAGGGAGACATGTCCACAATTCGTTGGACCAGTCAGGGGCAGCTTGATGTGAAAGAATAAAAAGAAGGCCTGTAGTTGGGAGTCAGAAGAAGGAAATGTCAGGGAAAGGAAAAAGGAGGAGCAAAGGTCCAGAAGAGACAGGGAGCACAGGGGCTTTGGGAAGCTGCAAGAAGCTTCCAGTAACTGGAGAAACTTAATGCCCAGGAAAGATGACCATGGGCAACGGGTCAGTCAAGGAATTCAGAGCAGGTAATGGTGACCCATATGCCCTTGGAAGGAAATACAGTTTTGTCCTGTTGGGAAAGGAAGCCCCAGAGGTTTCCAGCAGGGTGCTGATCGGTTTTCCCTTAAGTAGCCTGCTCTTCTGTAACTGTGTATAGAGGTTGCCTGAAGGCATTGCACTCAAAGTCCCAGCTAATGATTCAGCCGAGCTAAGGATTTTACTTTAAATATTCACCGAATGTTCATTCTTTGGGAGGCACTCTAGGCATTAAAAAGATGACAAGAAGTAATCCTAGTTTTTCAGAGATCTCCAAATAGTTGGGGTAGACAGATCCCTGCCAAGATAACTCTGTGTCAGGGGCAAAGAGAGAAGCAAGGGCAGAAGGCCTGGGAATATATTGGGAGGTAGAGTCGTGAGTAAGGACCTAAAATGGTCTCTGAGGGAGGGGCAGGATTTCTCTGGGCAGAAGGAGGAACCACCCTGATGAAGGCGGTGTGAGGCACTGAGGCAGGAAAAACTGTCTCTCATCAAAAAAAGGCAAATTTCATTATAATTTAATTTTAAGTATGTATTGCTTTTTATTTAAAGCCTAAATCAAATCATGTCACCGCCTTGCATAAACCTTTCTAATGGATTTAAAATGAAATCCAAGCCCCATACACTGGCATGCCAAGTCTTCATACTCAAGCACTGCCTACCTCCCTGATGGCATTTCCTGCCTCTCTCCTCCCAGCTCCCTGTGTTTCTGCCATGCCAGCAGGCCAAGCTCTATCTACCTCAGGGCCTTTGCACCAGCTATCCTCTCCTTCTGTACATGGTCAGTTCCTTCCCATCACACAGCCTTCATTTCAAATATCAAATATCAAATGCAGGTCCTGTTTCATGCATTTCCTATCTCATCCTTTTTAGCCTTTTTTGCTCCCTCCATAGCATTTATCACTGACTAATTCATTTATTTGTTCCCTTTTTATGATCTGTCCTGTGAAAGCAGTGATGGTCTCTGTCTGGATTATCATTGCATCCCCAGCCCAATGATTCCACATAGTATAAGAGCTTAATAAATATTTGTTGATTAATGATTTAAAACTGAATTTAAAGGGATGAATGGCCTTAACTCATGATTTGATTAGATGATTAAAAAGAAAGAGGATAAGCAAAGCATCACAGAGACCCAGGATTATAGCATTCAGTTCTAGGCATTCATTCTGAATATATAACATAAATTCCAGTTTTTCAACCCCAGATACCTGATTAGGCATTTCTGGGATGGTCTCACTGGTCACCATTTTTAAAAGACCCTTAGCTCTTAACATGACTTTGATGAAGTAGGTCTTCACCCACTCCATCACTCAGTGAGAAACGTTGACATAAAGGGACAGACAGACCTGGTTTAATTCTGGTTCTGCTGTTGACTGTACGTATGACCTTGGCTGAGGTATGACCTTGGGCGACTTAGTGTCTCTAGCCCTGGGGATCCCAATCCGTGCGAGAGGGACACGGCATCCCCAGCCTCACAGACTGAGGGAGGACGCCTGGGGCCTATTCAGTGCTCAGTCCAAATGAGCCGCCATGACAACTGCTGCTTCTGGGGGCAGCCTCACTGACGGGGCCCTGGCTGGTACGCTGCCCGCTCCCCCTTTGGCTGTCCAGGCCACTCGGATTCTTCTGGAAAGGGAGACAGGGGATTAATGTTCTCCCCTTTACTGTGCGCTGATTGTCACACCTTAGAAAGTGGGGGCCCTGGAGTTGTCTTGTAGAATGGGAGCCCTTTTCCAGAACATCCCATAGAGCAGCAACGAAACCTTCAGGGTTAGCTCTCCCTAAAGGGTGACATCTGCGACCCCTGGAGATGCCTGCTCAGCATTTGGTTCTAAAGAACGTGTCCTTTGTCTTCAACCGTCCTGGGCAGGCATCTGCGCTCCCTGTAGGACCGCAAACATGTGAAGGAAGTCAAGTACACGCTGCCTTTTCTCAGGAAGATTTTATCCACTGACTATCTGTGTGAGGCTTGAACCAGGTTTGCCACATATTCCAGCAGTGGCTATAGGCCTCTTGTATTGACAAAGCTTGCATGTACTCATCTCACCAGAAATAAAGGAAAGAAAATTACCATTCGCTGACTCATATATGATGTATGGGCATGGCTGGGTGATGCCAATGAGTAATTTCATTTGATCTTTCACAGTTATCCATAACTGTAAACATGTAACATTAAAAAGCGTCATAATCTGAGGTCTGGCTTTCTGGCCTGGCAAAAGTAAATCCTGCATTTATTTTAGTAACCTGTTGGGGTGGCAGATTTGGGGAGCCACTTGGTTTGTATTCAAGGGAGTTTTCCATGTTTGGACACATGCATTAGTGAAGCTCCCAGTAATGAAAAGAAAGACAGAGAAATGCAGGTTGGGGAATGTCAGTGTTTCAAGAAAGCCTAGCAAAGTGTGCTTCTTCCCTCAGCAAACATGTGGAGGAAACAAGGCCGATGGAGTTAAAAACAATATGCCCAACTTATCAGGAGTTGAGATGAGTTATAATCTGGATCAAAAAGTCTCTGAAGCCCAGGCCTTCCCCTAACCCTCCCGAGCAGCGTGATGGAATACGGTGCACGTTCCCCAAACATGGCGCTTCCTCCATGCTGGGCTCCAAGCAACTTGGGCTCCAAACACGCATCGCTCAGCTGGAGCATCAGCTGCAGAAAGTCTGCCTCAGGGCCAATCAAATGCAGGGCACCCGGGAAATATGAATTTCATATAAATAAAGAATGTAAATATTTAGTATAGATATGTTTGATTTATTGCATGGGACATATCAATACTAAAAAATTAGAATTTGAATTGCTTATTCAAACTTTTAAAATTCACCTGTATGTTGGCTCTTTAATTCACCTGTGCATTGGCTCTTTTATCTGGCAACACTAGCTGTGGGGTTATAAGCAGGCAAGGGGTGGGCTCTTCATGGCAGCTTCTGTCTCCACTGCACGCCCCCCGAAGGCTGAATTAGAGTTTATCTGCGGAGTGCAGAAAGAGCAGGGAAGGCAGAGAGAAGGGATTGGAGCACAGCGGGGCCACTCTGCCTGTTGTATGATGAGAATTAGGCAAAAATGATATTCAGTGCCTCCCAAATGATCTTTCAGCAGCTGTCGGTGTTTAAAGAAGCAAATCCCACCTGGAAACCCATTGGTTCTGGGCCCTACGGGTCCGGCAGTCAGAGGGATTGATGGAATATTTTAAAGCTAAATTCCTATTATGTGTGAAATCGCTTAACACCTGAAATATGGATACTTCAGGGAACTAGTGGCAGCATGCTAAGTTACTTAATCAGCTGCTGAGAAAGAAGGTAGCACTCAACTTACCAAAAGATGCAGTTCAAGGAAATTTTATTAATCAAGTAATAGGAGCTGAGTCTTTATCTGTTTGCCAACAACTCGTTTCCCCTTTGCAACCAGGCTGCTCACTTCAGTCACAAGCAGGTTTTATGAGAATATGGGGCTTTTTGTTTGTACCAGAAAAAATTTCCTAAAGTTGTGTGGTAGAAGCACAGTGGTGGTTCAAAGACACTATTTTTCTACTTTTCTATAGCCTTGAGAAAAAGGATTCAAGTAGTGTGACGCAAAGAATGTATACTCAAAGCCAGGCCGAGGTGCACTAAAACGTGACATGTCTCCTTTAAGACGTGGGACATCGACAAGTGACATGTATGTAGATATGTGTGTGTGTGTGTAATGGAAATTGCGTATCTATATGCATACGCATACATACATGCAGTGGGAATATACATGCATGCATTACACACAGGTGTATGGTACATGCATGTAATGACAGGCTAACACTAATCTTGAGGCTCACTAATATAAAGGTTGTTGATATGACAGTCCATATATGCATTTTCTGGTATTTACTAGGCACTCTGATTATGCCCCTCCTTTCCTACTGTGTTGCACTGCATTCGCCTGGTTCCTCACTCATCTGTGGGTGTGAGTGTGAGAGTGTGTGTGTGTGTGTGAGTGTGTGTGTGTTCATAAGCCCCCAAGGGCAGAGGCCGCACTAAACACGCTTTGTGAGTGCTCTCCAGCCTCGGCCTGCCCCTCAGTGGTTCCGCAGGTGCCTTCTGGGGACGTTTGCCCAAGAGACGCAGCTGAGTGGGCAGCAGCTCCACACGTGGGCTTCCACCCCTCACCAGGCCCACACAGCACCAGCCTTCTGCCTGCCCCCGCCCAGGCGAAGCTCTAGCTCCCGTGCACAGAGAGAAGAGGTGCTGGCGTTATACCAGGGTCACAGAAGCTCGGCTGTCCAAGGAGATCTACCCTCTGGTGCTTTCATCACATCCCACCAAGGGGCTGTTTCAAGCCAGGAATTGTGCTACATAATCAGGGCCCCTTACTCTGGGCTTGACTCACCACCTCTCTAGCACACTCACCCCTTCACTCCCTGCCATACTCAACGACTCAGAAGAGCTGTTGTCTGTGAATGCACCATGGTCTTTCGTGCCTGTATATAATTTTTCCCTCTATCCCGTAGCACTAAGGGTCTGTCTGCACTCTCTCCTTAGCACATCCTCACGTGTTCACCTTTACCCCGGAGCTTAAGGCGGTCATGCCTTAGAGTGTACCGTGGCTCCATTATGATGACACTGTGTTTATGCCTCCATCTCCCCCAAAATAGCATGAGATTCATGATGGCCAGTATCCTCCGGTGAGAGCATCAGCTCAAAGTCCAGGATGTGGTGACCAAAGCCAGGTCCAGGTGTGACGAGGCTCCTAGGTGAAGTTCCTTAAGCACAGCAGCTCTGGCAGAAGGAGAGGCAGCTCACCTGTCCTTAGCACAGCAGCTCCGGCAGGAGAGGCAACTCACCTGTCCTGAAGCACAGCAGCTCCGGCAGGAGAGGCAGCTCACCTGTCCTAGCACAGCAGCTCCAGCAGGAGAGGCAGCTCACCTGTCCTAGCACAGCAGCTCCGGCAGGAGAGGCAGCTCACCTGTCCTAGCACAGCAGCTCCGGCAGGAGAGGCAGCTCACCTGTCCTAGCACAGCAGCTCCGGCAGGAGAGGCAGCTCACCTGTCCTAGCACAGCAGCTCCAGCAGAAGGAGAGGCAGCTCACCTGTGCCTTACACCCCAACATGCAGTAGTGGGACAGACAGAAGATAAACTGCTACAGACACTCCTGGGCAAAGATGGGGAAATGGGAGGCACAAAAGAGCCACCGGTCCCTAGCAATTCTGTTGTTGAATGGGGAAAATAGTTTAAGTTCCTTGATGAGGATCAGAAATGACATCTTTTGCAATATTCAATTTCAGTGGATCACTAGGTCTAGTGTACATTCAAGGAGAGGATATTGCACAAGGGTGTGAATCCCAAGGACAGAGGCTGCTGGGGCTGTCTTAGAAGCTGCCTGCCACAGCTTAGCCATCATCAGTGCAGGACTTTCACATCATTTTTATGTTGCCTTCTCTCTTCCACCCACTGTAGGTGGGTAACAGGCCAAAAACGGGTCCTGGACAAAGTACAAGCTCAAACATCTGACAAGCCAAAAATCAGATTACAACACTGTGGTTGGCTAGCTCTGTGTGAACAGACAAGTTCATTTCCCCCTAAAAGCCTGGGTTATTTGCCTATAAATGGGGATGTTGATGTACATCTTGAAAGAATGTAGTTAGAATAAAACAAGTTGATGTATTTGGATTAAAACAGACACTCCCCTTCCCTAGAGATATGTTTATTTTAAAAATATTATGATGCTTCAGGTATGTAGAAGAATTTTTTTTTAATGTAGTTAGAGGATAAGTTGGTTTATTTGCAACATGCTAGTATGAGAAGGCATGCATTTTTTTTCATTCAAAAGCAGAGCATTTATAAATTATGTAGTTATAAAAAAAAAAGACATGCTTTTTCTGATTAAAACTGAACCTTATACATTTATAGGTTTATTTTACAAAAATTGCCCAAACTCTTATTCCCTTGAACAAATTACATAACATTATTAATCCTATCTTTGAAGAATCTCAGAGGCCAGCTGGTGGAATAGTCCATCTTCAGGGCTCTAAATTCCGAGTGGGAGCCCGTCTCCTCATAAAGCACAGTGCCATGAAGTCATGGACCCAGGGATTTAGTCTTGGCTTTTTAATTACTAGTATTATGATTACAACACAGACATATTAACTTCTATGGGTCTTGGTTTTCCTATGAGGCAGGGATAATAATAGTCCATAACTTTTGGAGTTATTGAAAAGAGTTTTTCGAGCCACCCTACATTTACCTTCTATTCTACTCCTTTCTCTTCTGATATTCCATCTAATACTTGAAGACAATTTTCATGGCCGATTGCTAGGACATATCTCCTGAAAAGTCTGTTTTATGACATTATTTTCAAGTCTTTCCCATCTTTTCTGGAGTAACTTGGTTTGTCAATAACTTTTCAGAAGTTGAAGCCTGTGCCCCAGGGTATTTTGAAGGTTCGGTGAGATAATGTATATTAGACACGTAGCAGTGTAGCCCATGTACAATAAATGCTACAAATGGTCTCCAATTAAACCCTCTTTCATCCTTGGCACACTGTAATTTTATTAATTCAATTTCAATTGCCATTTGCTTGTTCTATCTCCAGTCAGGGACTGTCTTTGTAAGCACTTTGCTGTGGGATTTCTCTTCCTCCCAGCCACTTTCCTAATCGTATATTCACACTTCACATGGTGACACTTAGACTGTGCAATCCCATCTTTTTGTTATTGTTTAGCTAAGTTTTATTAGTATTGTAATTTGCTTTAGATTTATTTTGTAATTTGTTTTGGCTGTATACTTGCATAAGAAATCTAAGTATAATGTGTTTATGTCTAGTTTTGTGTAATTAGCATAAAAAAACCCTTGGAATGAAAAAGAAAACATTTATGTTGTATATAAATGTCTTTCATCAGTGAAAATATCCTTGGACATTTTAGTGAGGCATCTAAGAGCTGCGTTTCACCTTCTCCTACCTGTAAAATTGCTTTACATTGAGTTACTTAATCCAAATGTAAGACTTTCCATATATCCTTGTCGTTTGTCTTCTTTGTTTTACCCATTTTTCAATCCCACTGAGATATTTTGAGCATTGATTCTATCTTTATATGAACTCTTCCAGTCATTCTGTCCTTCAGATAAACTCCCTGAAAAGTAAGGACATACTGAAATGGGAGTGGGAGTTCTTGAATGATTATTGTTAGTTGTAAAATAGGATCAAAATCTCAGAACTACTGATGCAGATTTCAAAATCGCCTTTGTCTTGAGTTATAACATGAAGATGTCTTAAGCTGGTAAAGCTAATCTTCTATTGAAGAAGAATTATCTTTGACCCATAACTTTTACTCAAGTTTTGTCCCAGGGAACTGCGTCGCCAATTGTATATTTCACTGTTGAGAATTCACTGAATATTGAACAGAGTGAGGGCAAGGGCTGCAGAGGCTGAGCCCTGCACTTTCATGGAACTATCCTTGGAAAAGCAGGAGTTTTCTCCAAGGAGAGTGATTCCGTGGTGTAATCAGAGTTTGTTGTCCATTTACCATTGAATCAGCAATTGGATATTAATACTATTGTCCATTAAAGATATTAGGAAAACATGGCAATTTCTGCCAGTCTAGGAAAGTATTTCAATTTGCAAAGCTTCTGTTTAAGTAACAGTGAGACTGGAGTTACTAACACCAAATATGAATTGTGCCATTTTTTAAAAAAAAGCACGAAAATTAAGTGTGTATGTTGAGCAATGTAATATGATCACTGTAGCACACAGACTGAAGAAATAAGGAATTACAGGACATCTTTTGGGGAAATTTTATGGATCCTCTTAAACTTTGAAAAGTGGTTAAGATCTGGTTCATTTTGAGATTCTGTCACACAGAGATGCCAACTCATATGTATGAACATCTATTATTGAAAATGCCATAAAACTTTTTCTACCCTTCTGAATTTTTCTATCAAAAGATATTTTTTCATGAAATAAAGATGATTTCATTTCCTCGGTTTCAACAATGTTTCGTAGAGGAGTGAATTATTTTTTTTTCTCTCCTGTCTTCTTTTCATTTGCCCTCAATTTCCCTTACTCATTTTCTCTTTTTTAAAAGCCTTTTCTTCCTCTTCTTGGCTCTCAACTATCTCTATCAAAACATACACATATATGCATTTGAAAGTCCTTTTATAGGAAATGGGATGTATTTTGACAAACTGAGCCTTCTTTTAAAGTTCAAATTAGATCAATATGTTTAGAGACTTTTTCAAAGAAGTGAAAACTATTTTAACTGCATCACTTCATCTTTCCTAACTGACTTACTGAGTTGAAAAAATAATAGGACCAAGACACTCTGGGGCTTCAAAGTTTATTATTGTCAGTGCCATTCGTTTGTTTAGAATATTTCCATAAAATAATTAGAGGTTCATAAATATTGTGGGTGAAGAGAACTTTGAGCCCTTTGATTCTAGAGACCAGATTTCTGTTTTGATCGTGAACTGAGGCCCAGTGATGCTACAAGACTGGCCTGCATTGACTCAATTTGGAAGTGATAATCCTGGTCTTGATTGCTTGGCTATCTGCTATGAGGCGCAGTCCTACAATTCTAGCACAGAAGTGCTAGAAATGGCATAGAGATATCTCCTGTACTTTCTGGATTATCTGGCTGAGGTGCAGTGTGTCCAGATTGTGCAGGTCCTGTGTCAGCTGCTATTTCACAGTCCCTCGGCTCATCCTGGTCTGCTGCTTTCACTCCTGTGCCCTGTGCCTCGCTCAGAGCTAAGGATAAAACAGGTTCTTGGGAAATTTCCAAAACAGTATCTTCTCCTATTATACTGCATTATTCTACTCCCATCTAGATGATATTTAAAATTACTTCATAATGAAAGGCGAAACAAAACAAAACAAAACAAAAAAATATGGTTGAAAGAATTTACAGCAAATTACAGAGGACTTGGCTCCAAATTAAATTTTCCAGTCCCTGCTGTATAGAGAAAATTGTTCGAATAAGCATTCATAATTGAGCTTCAACTAAAGGTTTTGTTTTACAATTTGCTGTAAGGTAATTAGAAAAATGTGCATGAAAGCATGACACGTATAAATCACAGGTATATTCATCTGAATGTATTTTGTGTAGTTTATATTTATAGCTCATTTTGTAAAGCCAAATTTACTGCATGGAAATAGAGAATTAAAGAAAGGTAAAAGAGCTAGTATTTTCCCTGCAACTACAATGTGCTAGGCTCTATGCCAGACATTCTACAAACCCTATCTGTTTAATCTTATCTCATGTAAATACTGTCACCATTTCACAAATGAAGAAACTAGATCTTGTAAAGCACTGAGCATGGCATATAGATATCGGGGGTCTGTAAATAGACTCTTCTTTCTTCAACATATACAAGACTTGTTAAAAGAAAATATTAAACAAGATATTATTTGTAAGAGTTTATTTGAGCAGTTACAGATTGATGGATCGGAGCCTAGATAGGGTCAATGCTGGAGAAGGGAGGAATGGGCTGACATTAAGTTTCCATTTCCCTTAGGGGTCTTACAAAGTAGGAAGCAGATGATCATGGATTAGTGTGTAAACTGGGCCATTCAAAAGGTGCTTCTACTGGGCCCACCTGGGTTATTCCCAGGTATTCCTTCTCTCAAGTCCTGTAGGTGCATTCCATTGTTCTGTTTTCCTGGAAATCCCCTGCAGGTCCATTTTTTTTGTCTTCTGGACAATCCTTTCTCAGAAAGGGGCTCTCCTGGCCATGCCCAATGCATTTGGCCACTTTATTTTACTTCGCAGTCTAAACAAATGGATTAAAACTTACATCTAAATAATTTGTAGTAAGAATAAGAAGACAATACATTTCTCTTGGTAAGCAGTCCAGTTATTTTTACAAAGGTAATTTTCATTATTGAGTTATTTTGAATAAGACACATTTTATATTTATTTAAATTACAGTTTAATTTGCAGTGATTAATTTACAGATTTTTTAATGTAATAGAAACACATCATGGCATCATTGCGTATCAAACAAAGATTATTTGTAACAACTCCTTTGTGTCTTCTTACTTTCCTCAGCCACAGGGAGCCAGATGACTTCAAATTATTAAATGGCATAGACCAGTTTGATAAAACTGAACTTAGAGACAAATCCAATTCTATATTCAAGCGTAGGATTTCCTAACTTGTTCTCTAGTAATCTTAAGAGGTATTCTATACACACACACGAACACACATACACACACATAATATAAAAATAATAAATAAATAACTAAATGCTTATATATGTACATAACAGGATTCCATGATCTAATATGTTTAGGAAGTGCTGGGTTAAAGAAAATTAAACATTTGCTTTTGAATGTTATAAATGCTCCTATCCATTAATATGTGGATGCACAACTCCAAGACAGAAATAGAATTTGCAAAGTCCCCAAACCTGTGTGATCAGGAAGAGCTACTGACTCTTGGGGTGCAAGGGTGCAGTACACCACACTTTGGGGAATGTTTATTCATTCATTTATTTAACAAAAACGTAAGAGCAGTTACTATGTGCCAGTCATCATGTAGCTGTTGGGGATACAGAAGCATTAAAACAGACCAAATCCCTGCCTTGTGGAACTAATATTCTAGTGCAAGAGACAGAATATGAACAGGACAAATAAGTAAAGCATGCAGGGCTTTATTCTGGTGAGTGCTAATGGGAAAAAGGTGGAGAAGGGGGTGAGAGTGTTAGAATGCCAGGGAATGCCTTATGGAAAACGGCCTCATGGAACAAGCAGCATTTGAGTAGAGAAGGCAACGAGAAGCAAGTGATGCAAAAACCAAGAGGGGCGCTTCCAGGCGGAGGGAAGCCCAAGTTCACAAACAACAAGGGGTCCATTGTGGCTAGAATAAAATGAGCAAAAAGATTCACAAGAAATAATAACAGACAAGAAACAGGGAGCCGCTCAGGTGGGGCCTGTGAAATGGGAAACCAGTGGAGTACTGGAATGAGAAAATTGGTCTAATGGTTGACTTTAAAAAAAAATTTTTTTTGAGACAAACCAGAACTGGTCAATTGCGAGAGCAGCTAGACCAGTTAGGAGGTGATTGTAAGGATCCAGAAGCGACGTGATGGTACCTTGAACAAGATTTTAGCAGTGGCAAAGCCTAACTAGTCACTTTCTGGATTCATATTGAGGGGACAGCTAATGGATTTGCTTATAGGTCAGGCATAGGTTTTGAGAAAGCAGTCAAGGATCACTCTGGGGTTTGGGACTCAGTAACTGGAAGGATGGTTGCCCTTTACGGGAAGGAGGAAAAGAGAGGAGGAGGTTTGATGAGGGAAGGTTGGATATTAGGGTTCATTTCTAGACACAGTTATCTTGAGATGCGCTTTAAGCATTGGGGAGCAGATGTTGATTTGCAGATGGAATGCCATGGTAGGTAGTGAATGCCACGTGCAATTCCAAAGTTTGAATGGTCTAAGGTTTAATGGGTCAACCTTTATTTACGAATTTCTCAATATGAACTAAAATTCTGTAAGTTTACTGAATGCTGCCATGCTTCCGTCAGAAACAAAGAGAAAAGTGAGGAGACAAATCACTTGCCCCAACCCTAATGTGGTTCTCACTCATGCCCTTCTGGAGTGGGAAGATGAAGGTACCCATCAATCACAAGCAGTGGGTGCTGGGTGCTTTGCGATGGCCCAGCCATCCTCTGAAGGTAGGAGCTGTTCTGAGGAGTCTTGCTGAAGAGTGGCGCCTACCTCAGCCGCCTCAGGTACACGCCTAGGGTGGGTTGTGGCTCGTCTACGGATCTGCTTGTGTTGAGAGAAAGCTTGTGACAGCGCTCTGCCAACATGAAGGACTTCTATTCTGAGCCTGGTGACAGCCAGCCAGAAAAGCCAATACTTTAAGGCAATTTAATAGACTATTCTCGTTACAGGGTTGCTATGGAAACCCTATTAGAAAATATGGGGAATATAGATGATCTCTCTTCTAGGCAATTTTTTTTCTCTAAAGAGCTTCAGTGACTGTACGTATAGGAAAAAAAAATGTAATTGTGAAAATGTTGAGGAAAGTGTATGAAGCATGAATGTGCAGCTTAAACGTTTATCATAAAACCCAAACCCATGAACCCACTAGGTTACGAGAAAGAACAGCGCTGGCCATTTAAAAGGCAGTCATTTGCCCTTGCCCTGTCACAACCCTTCCATCTTCTGGAAGCCAAAAACAGAAGCCAAGCCAAACACACACACACACACACACACACACACACACACACACATACACAAAACAACCAATATCCTATTATGGTATCCATTTTCTTGTTTGTGTTTAAATGTTTTACCACCCGAGTACCATGTTTCAATTTTGACTTGTTTTGTAGGTTATATAAATGGAATCATGCAATATACAATATTTTGTGTCTGACTTCTTCCACTGAATGGTATGTTTGTGACAATCATCCTTGTGTTTGCAAGTAGTTAGAGGTCATTGGTTTTGCTGATTGTGCATTGTATGAATGTATAGTCATTGCATGAGTATATCACATTTACTTATCCGTTCTAATGTTCATGGGCCTTTGGGTTATTTTCTAGTTTCAGGATGCTATAGATAATTCTGTCTTAAACATTTTGGCAGCTGTCATTCTATAAATGTGCATGCATTTTTCTTTGGTATTGTGGGCCATAGAAAATGCTTATCTTCAAATTTAGCAGATAAAGCAAACTTTTTTGTGTGTATATGTTTTCCCAAAGAGGTTGTTCCAATTTACACTCCAACCAAAATTGTATAAGAATGTACACAATTACTGTTATTCTGCATTTTCTCCGACACCTGAAATGGTCCTTAGTTTTAATTTTCCATTCTACTATGTAGAATGTTTTCTCATTTATATTTCACAAACGAGAGGCTGGGCACCTTTACTTATGTTTATTTGGCATTTGGACAATTGTTTGTAAAGTGTCTGTTAGATCTCTAACCCATTACTTAATGCCTTTTCTTATTTCCTAGTTGTTTTCTTAAAGGAATTCTTATGCAATATGCATTGTGTAGCTTTATAACATGACTGCATTTCTGGTATACGAAGTATGCCAACTGCTTACCACTGCAAGACTGTCACAGTTATTCTTGGCTATTTAAATTTCCATATAAATTATAGGATTGTGTCAATTTTTAAAAATGAAAGAAAAAAATGAACTTGCTTTGATTTCATTGAAATTATCTAAAATCTACAGTTTAGTTTGGAAAGTATTGATAAATCTTTAAATATGAAATCTTCTAATACATGGCCATGGTATAGCACCCCCCACACACACTTGTTTAGATCTTCTTTAATTTATTTAATTTCTCTCAATAATGTTTTAAAAATTTCAGCCTAAAGGGCTTGCACAGCCTTTTCAGATTTATCCCTAATCATTTAATGTTTTTATCTATTGTAAATTATATCTATGTTTAAATTTCATTTTCTGCTTGCTGTAGCTATGAAGAAACTCAGTTGATTTTTATGTATTGACTTTGAATCTATCAACCTTGCTAAACCTACTGAGTAATTTGTCTGTGAATATTTTTGGATTGTCTATAAAATCGTATCTGAATATTAAAAGATATTTTTATTATTTATTAAATTTAATTATTTTAATTTATCCTTATTATCTTTCTGTACCAATGATTCTTCTGTATAATACTGACTAGTCATAGCAGTTTTCAATTTATTTTTCTTGATCTCAGAGTATAAGCATTCATATTTCACATTAATTATGATGTTTGCTTAAGGCCTTTGAAGCTAATTGTTTTCACAATAAAGAAAATCCTCTCTATTTCTAGTTTGCAGGGAGTATATTTTAAATTACGAATATGCTCAAATTTTATCAAATCTTTTTTTCTGAATCTACTGAGATCAGCTTATGATAATTCCTTTCTCTTATTAATGAATGAATTAAATAGATTGATCTTCCACTGTTAAACCAATCTTGCGTTCCTTGAGTAAATCCAATTTGGCTGTGATATATTAGCCTTTTTTTATTACTTCTAGACTTATGTTTGATATTTTTAAGGATACTTTTTCATTTGTATTTAAAATTTTAATTAATCAACATATTAACTGGAGAAATCTAGAAATAGTGATTAGCTTTAGACTTTGTTAGGTCGAAAAATAAAAACATAATAAAAATTATTTAATCAAGCCAAAAGAAGGCAAGTAAGGAATAAAAAAGAAAGGAACTAAATAAGAGAAAAAATATATTCAAATAGAAGTACATAAAACGAGGTTAGCAATAAAAACAAAATTATGTGATCATAATTTCTGGAAACACACAGACACATACACCAGGTAAATAATAACCAGAATAATATCAGGCAGGTGGAATGTTATTAATATCAGACAAAATAAAATCTGAGAAAAGTTTATTAGTGATAACAACTCACTACTTAACAAAACATTCAATTCACTAGGAAGATATTCAGTTCCAAAGGTTTATACACCTCACAACATAACCTCAAAATATAGGAAGGTAAAAATGTGTGTGTAAAATCTATATATTTATAAACTCGATAGAATATAAGACAAATGTAAATATTTATATCATAATGGGATGTCCTAATTTGTCTCCCTTAAGAATTGATAGCTCAACAAACAAACAACATGTACAAAAGCTTGTAAATGATATAAAGAGAACAGTGAACAATCTGACTTAGGGGCACTTCTTGTGTAGATGAGAATGTGAAGGACACGCTTAAGAGTCCCTAGTTGGTGGAACCGGCTCCAAGCCTGCCCTCCAAGCTACTGAGTTCCTCAGGAGATGCTGGACAAAAGCCCCGGCAGCCACCAGCAGCCCCTTCCCTGCAGTGAGACTGGCTGGCAAATGGAATTGTGATTGTGCATCTTATTTCCACTGAAATGTCTATTTATAGTTGTAAAAGCACGTTTTTATGAGAGGAATGATGTTTTGATTTCCTACATAAAAATACACATGGACTTTGATGTACTTACTGTTAGTAAACTGAAAACAGCTGCTTTTCAAAAAACGACGTTAGCACCTCCAAATGCAGCTTCTCAAACCAGATTTAATGCCATGTTTGTACAACAGACGATATGGGTAGCAATCCGTGTAAAGGTTGTCTTTTTCTTCCCAACGGATTGTGGCAGGAATAAAAAGCAGTAAGTGTGAGAAACCGTCCTGCAGGGCGTCTTGGCCTCAGAAGGGCAAATGGAACTGCATTTAAAGAAACGTTTTCCTTCTCGGCACCAGGTCCCACACATGATTAGCAGGGGTCAGTCATGAGCTGAAACCACCCTGGTCCTTCACTGGTCCCAGCTTGGCCCACTTCTGCCCAGCGGCTCTATGTGAGATGGAATTTGCTTCAGTGAAGGGCTTGGGGTGAGATGCCAAGCTCACCAGCTCAGGCAGCTTTCCTTACCATCACAATGGATGTTTGCATCTCTGCTTAAGAGACCTGATCAAACGGCAGCTTCTGGATTAAAATCAGCATGTAGAGTCTTTAAAATGTAAGTCTATAATTACGTAAATGCATATATGCTTATGGAAAAAGCAGTATTTTGAATTTCTGAATTGTATTTTCAGAATTTTTAATTAGGCTTTGGCTACAAAGCTTTTGAGAAACAAATAGATGTTCTTAGGCCATAAACTAGTTCTCGAAAGAACTGAATAATGTTTGATGCAAGTAAGTGGGATGCTGAATGTCCAGATGAAAGGTAAAGCGTATGACTGCTGTCACCGGACTATAAGAAAGACCCATCCGTAAACAGGGCAAGTCCGAGGAAACACCCAGTACTGCCCTGTTCCTAGTCTTTTTATTTATTGAGTCCACTGGGGTCCTAAGTAACCAAGGTATCTTGATGCATAAGGTACTAACGGAAACGCTTCATTCTCCCAAATGGAATATGGTAATTTAAAGAGCAATGGTATTTTAATAGTATCGATACACTGGCTGCAGAGAGGGGGATATTGAAGAGATGTCCTTACATCCCGGCAGCCGCCACACCTTAGAGACGCTGATCTTGTGTAACAGACTAGCACGGCCTTCTCGGGGAGGCCTGCAAGATGCGGGGGGGCCCGCTGTGCCCAGGGGCCCCCCACCAACCGGGCTCAGCACCCCAGCGTCTAGTCCACGGGGGCCCGTTCCCAGCTGTCCTCAATGGTGAGCCCTTATTCACCCACCTTTACTGCTCTACTCTTCGTCTTCCCTTTTGCTACTCTTTCACAGCGCTTCCTGGGATCAACTCCCAAATCCTTTCCTCAAAGTCCAGCCACGGGGATGAGCCTGGCAGAGCCCACGCCCCACTTTCAAGACCATTCTTCAGGTACCAGGGACCGCAGAATTCCCCGCCCAGACCACCTGAAGCCACCCCCAGGCCCGAGCAGGCCGCCCGCTTCGGGGATCTGGCTCCCTGAGAGCAGGTGGCTGTCTCCAGGCCCGGCTTTGGAAGGCGCTCGGCACTTGGACGGGGCTGTCCCTGCACACGGCCCCAAGGCCTTGTCATAAGAGAGCCAGGCAGGGCGAGAAGAGACAAGGGGCGGCCCAGGGCCCGGCCTCCATCTGAACTCTTGCCTTGGGATTCTCAGGCATCGGGCTGGTCGTGCAAGGTGAGGGTCCTTGCTAGGCCTTGGCTTCCACCACGTAGAGCAGTGAATGAGGGGCTCGGGACCTAACAACACCGGGCTTTCCCTGCACCAGGTATAAAATGAGGAGCATATTAAATGTATCTGTGAGGCCCCGTCAGGATCACAGGGCCTAATGGTAGTCCCATGAAAGCCTCTCATTTCTGGTGTAGTGCTTGGCAGCCGTTAGCAACTAGAACAATTCCCTGAAGGCTCCAGCGCCTACCAGGGTAAGACTCCTTGAGGACTTTTTCAGGTTGAAGGTGACCTTTTTCATGGATTTTATCTTTGTTTCACTTTTGTTACTAGTGAATTGGTCCTATTGATCAGGATAGCATAAAATAAGGCCTTAAGTCTGAAACTAAGAGCTCTGTAATCACCAAACCAACCTTAGGAAGTAAAATACATATTTTACCAAAGTTTAACTAGAGATGGTTAATATAAATGTTTCAAATAATAAACACTATTGAAAATATCTGAGAGTGTGCATTCCGAAGTCTATTTGAATCGATTTACATAGAGGCTACTTACCTTTTGAGTGTTTTGATATGCAAAATTCATTTATAATCTAAAGACAATAAAGTACCTTTATTTGGGCTTGCTGTTTAGCTCCCAAACAAGTTCTAAATTTTTGCAGTTACAGCGCATTTCATTGCTGCACAAAGTCTTTGCTTTGTCTTTCAAAACGCAGAGGCTTTGAAAACCCGTGTGTACGTGTGCATGTGTGTGTGCATGTGTGTGGTGAGTTCACTGTCACACGATCACTGCCAGCAACTATATTCTACAGAATCAATTCAGACCCTCTGAGCTGGGGCTCATTTCCGTATTTTAAAGTGGACTTGGGGCTAGGGCTGGGAAACATAAGTACAAATGCATTCGTTTGGGTGTGTGTGTGTTATTAGCCACTGATCCGACTCCCTGCACATCCACATGGTAGAATGCAGGGAGATGGGAGGCTGCAAGGATGGAAGCCAAAAAAAAAGACATTTCATAAAAGATCCTGGAATACTTGTTCCACTAAGACCCAGAGGCCTCCTCCTTCTCGGAAATGCTCTTGTTCGGTGAACCTGCAGCCACTCCCACCCAGCTCTGTAGCCTCCTTAAGGACAGAGGAGCCTTTCACCGTTCCCCTTAGCCGACGGTTCTGCAGCCGCGGAACGCTGTCTTCAGCGCAGGCAGACATTTCTGACTCACCAGCCGTGAGTTGAACGTTGTGGTAAAAGGTCAGACAAGCAGCAGATGGCTAAAATTATGTGTGAAACTCATTTATAACTTTGAAGAAACTTGGTCACGATACACATATCTGTGTTTAATTTACTCAGATACCTTGGGTCAGTCCTCCCAGTTTGGAAAACTTATGATTTAGTGGTCAATCAAGTAACCACCATGTTTTAAAATTGGCACTTTTTTTTTCTTTAGAGACTCTGTAATAAAGGTGACTTCTAATTTGATTTTAAAGTAGACCCTTGATATACTACATTGTCATTTCATTTTAGGCTCATAACATTTGTGGGACTACAGAGGAATGAATAGATAGATAAGAGAATGCATTGATAAGACAGATATGACCAATGAGGAGCCATTTCTGGCAACACCATTGTGTGAGCATGTATATGTCAAATCTCATGCACACTATTTTTCTTCCAAAGACCACTTCTGTTGTTCTTTGATTTCTTTGTAAAGACAAGCATGATTTCAGACAAAAGCAGTGAGGTCTCTACCTAGATGTTGTCACTTCAGGTTCCTGCACATCTTGCCATCTCCCTCCCACTGGAGTTAGTTACTTTATCTTGTCAGCTTGTGTTTCAACTCCTCTAATTTTTTACATGCAAAGCGAAGTAGAGTTTTCAAAACTCTTGACATGGCATAGCAGATGGTGGCAATGGCAGCGTCATCACGGCTCCTGGTCACTGGGTCCTGGCTACTCATTAATCAGTCTGTCAGTTTATCTTAAATGTGAGAAAAGCATAAATAACCTGCTCTCCCATGCCCTTTTCACGCACATGGCCACCTGAAGTGTCACAGAACAAAGCTTGAGGATGGGCAGCATTTGAACAGAAGCAAAGGGAACGGATGTGGGAAGGCATTTCATGCAAAATGCCTAAAGGTGAAGTTCTAGAGGTAGCAAGGTATGAGTTGTGTTTGTCTTTGTTGAAACAATATCACTCAATCATTTGTTTTTCCTATCAGGTAAAACATAGAAAATAATATTTGTAAGGTATAAAGGAATACATTGGAGGATGTCTGGGGACATGTAAATGGAATTTTGTGAAAATATGCATTATAGTATGTTTATATTATAAAATTAGGGCATAATAAAATATATAATATTAGGATATATTACTTTCATAGTCAATGTATAACTTCTAAATAACTTATTTAGAATAAATGTACCTTCAATGTTTTAAACATTAGGGGAATAACTATGTCACAAATTTTGCCTGATTCTCTATCACAAGACAGAATTTTGAGAAATTATAAAAGTTAAATTAAACATGAACAGAGGGAAAATATTTTTGTCTATTAGCATGATTAACATCCTTCTAATATGCTAACATTTTTTGTGTACAAAGTAATGCATTAATCAAATAACACCCAAATATATCCTTATCCTTAAATGGCTTTCCTCTCAAAGTGATGTAAAGTTACTTTGTCCTAGAGGTGCTAAGAAAGAGGCCTGCAGAAATCAGTTTGGATAAATGTTCTTTCTTGTGCTTTGTTCTTCCATAGAAACCAAAGCTTTCTTTGGAAAGTGTGATTGTGATTACACATGTGTAACAGAAAAAAAATAAAACAGGAAAATAACTTATTATGCTCTAATTAGGGGGTGTAAGAGGCAAAATAATATAAATGAATGGGTCCTTACTTTGCACTGAGCAGAAAATTATGAACTGCAATCAATACAAACTAATCTGGTTGACCAATCCCATTATTCTCAATTATCTGAGAACTAAAAAATGGTCCTTGATCCCAGCACTGAGAGCCTGCAGCGAGTTCTCTTTGTAGATGCCCTTCATGCTTCCAAAGCCACAGAAATTCCCTGTTGTCTGCTTTGGGTGCCAGTCTAATGATGAAAACATTCTTAAGATGATTTCTTTGAAGGTTTAAAATAATATATTAAACCATAAGATTTGGGAAGATATTCTTATGTAATATTCGCATTTTTGTGGAGTTGGAGTTGCTTTGTGATTTCTCAATTTTCCAGAACATTTCATCAAATCCCACCTTTAACACTTTGAGGATCCTGGATTCTATGGTGTTCTTCTCCCTTCTCAAGTCAGCTCCCATGTTGATAAATATTTTATTAATCAGGACATTTGGCATTGATCCAGTCTGTCTAGAGGCTATTGAGAAGAATTAATGGAATAAAAGATATTAATTTACCATGAATTATTTAAATCGTGCTATTTCTCAAACTTAAGTCTGTATGCTAATATTACTTGGGCCTATGGAAGCTTTGTGGTTGCTGTAGAATAAGAAATATATAATATGTGATATACACTATACAATAAACTACGTATCATATATAGAACATTCACTTATTTGAATGCATAAGGCTTCCCATTTAATTCCCCTGTATTTTTAAAGCACTAAATGTACATAGATAAATACGGAGTAAACAGGACCGGTAGCCATTGCTTTGGCAAGCTTGGCGTCTCCATGTGGAGACCACACTTGAAACTGTGAGACCATTGAAACACACATCGCAAACTGTGCAGGTGCGTTTTCCTGAAAGCTCTGGATCGGAGCCCCACTTCTGACGCCGTGGGCAAGCTTGTTTTCTCTCCCCATTGCACTCACAGTGGCGCCCCTACAGGACGACGTTGTGCTTTCCTGTCGCCCCCTCTCCTTTGTCCTGCTAAAGCCGGGTTCTTAACCAGGGGTAAGAAAGATTTCAGGGGGTCCGTGAAATTCAGAGAATTGAAATTCTCTGACCTCTAACCGAAATCTATCATTTCCTTCACTGACGAATGTGTGCAATAAATTACAGGTATTCATTTCACGTCACATCACAGCTGCTGCATATCTGCAAAATCGCTTACACTCATGCATGCTAGAAATTGTGTAGTTGTTAGACCCGACGCTGGCTCACACGCAATCGCAGTTCCTGCTGCGTACAGACTGTTGTGCGACGTAGTTGGCCAACTATCTGGCAACACAGAATAGGCAACAAACAGAAGGAGGTCTCCCAAGTGGGGTCGCGGACTTTTGAAGTATAGTGGCACCATTTTGCGAGGATAAATCTCAAGGTCGGCACAAGTTATAAACGTCGAAAATTTCACTCTGCACAGTTATACTCAATGTAACTATAATGAAAAGAAAAAAAAAGCAAAGCAAAAAATATAACCTCACAAAATAAAGCACACCTGAAATACATAGCGCATTCAATGTGCTGCGCGGTTATTAGCGATTTCAACTGAAGCACTTGTGTTGAAAATTTGTTAACCATGACATCAGCTGTGTTTTTAGATAACCAATCATATTGAAGAAACACAGTTAAACATTATAATTAAAAACCAAATCATGAAAAAATGACAGGTCAAAATTGTCTTATGTGACAAACACAAAGACGCTTGCACATTTTACCAGACAACATGGCCGCCTTTGTTGCGCAGAGAAAACGCACGTACTTTTCCCAGCTCGAGAAATCTGCTTGTTGCCTAATCTGTGCTGGCAACTCAAAGCCTAGTAGTCGTTCAGCTACCCAATGATGAAGTCGAGCATTCTCACTTCGGTTGTCCATAATTGCCTTACATTCAACTATTTCCCTGTCTACAATTGTTTGTTAATAAGTGAAAGTAGGTAAGTTGTTTTCATTGATTGTTAAAATTTTACAAAACTGGTCAGTTTTAATGAGAATTCATAACTTTTCGCAAGTAGGTTACTTTTAACACGAATAGACACGCTGGCTACAAGTGTAAATCAGGCACGCCCACGGTGAGTTTGTCCATCCATGCAGTCAACTGTTATGTCTTTCAGTACTGATATTGCGGCGTATAACCGTCTGTTGTAAATGCGTGTCTATCCAAGAGTTAAAAATTACTTATTTATATGCATATTTATTCAATTACTTAAAAACTTTACAAAATACTGAGTGTTAAAAACTGCCAATTAAAATATATATTTAATTTTACAGACCCAATTTAATTTGAAATGTCAAGAAAAGGAAGTATGATGAAAGTTACGTATTATTTGGTTTTACCTGTATTAATGAATGTGATGAACTAAAAAACCAGTGCTTTTTGTGCTGAAAATTACCATTTGAACAGATGTCAAACCGTGTTAGGTTATCAGGTATTGAAATTATGGGAATGTTGTAAAACGTTATTTTGAATAATCCTAAAATGTAATTTAAAGACATGCCGATGTTGAGTGTCATGAAGCTATCTGCTGCTACATTCTGAGGGGTCTGTGGTGTTTTCCTGACTGGCAGAGAGGTCCATGGTTTTCACCTGACTGGCAGAGGGATCTGTGGAATGAAAATGGTTAAGAGCCCCTGTGCTGAAGCACCAGGCCAGGTACTTCCAGGTGGCTGTGGCTGGAAAACCAGTTCAGATCCCCAGGCAGGGCCAGGGTCTACCTCTCCCTCAAGAGGAACAAGCCGGCAAGTGGCAGGGCCTCCTGAGGACACAGCAGTCAGTCCAGGTGTGTTGGTTCACCTGAGATTCATGTCAAGGAACCTAGAAAAACTCCTCTGAGAAATCCCCCTCTGCTCTCTGCAGATTGCAACACACCTTGGCCTGATCCACTGAGACCTGCCAAATCCTGGGCATGAAACTCTAATTCATTGTGTTAAATGGCAAAACCCAGGAACTGGTGATTTATGGCTGCAAATTATCATGTTGTTCATTAGCGGTAATCACTGCCGACCCTGAAATAAAATGGTAATCAATGTGCTAAAATGAGAGCCTACACATGGGCTGCTTGCTGTTCACCTCCAAGCCCTCTGCCTGCCTCAATTTTAAGGGGCAGTCAATAAAGCCTGGGGAAGCCAGGTGAGTGCTCTCTGGAGAGAGATGTGCTGTCAGGAGCTCAGCTCAAACCTAGAGGTTCTTTATTGGTGGTGAGATAAGAAGGGTGTGTTTGGATGTTCTCCTGGGATATTTGGATGGCTGGCAGGGACGGGAGCTGTGACATCCGTGCAGGCAGCCTGGTGAGGACCTGCCCTGCTTGGAAGGACTGACCACAGCTCCACGGGGCCCTGCAGTGCTGGGCTCAGCACATCTGGCCCAGCCTCAGGAAGCTTCTGGGTCCCCCGTGCAAAGTGACGATTTGATTTTACCTTGGAACGGATGGCCAGAATATCATGAAATTTCAGCCTCTGAAATTTCAGCCTCACCAAACATCAATGAAGTGCAAACCTGAGGCAAATGGATCTCCAATTCATTTCTGACAGCGCTCTCCCATGCAGAGAAATGGTTTCTTGCCTTGGCATAATGGTCCCTGGGGGGTTTCACACAGCCATTCAGAAGAACAATATTAACTACAGGTTTACTGCTATGTTTGTTTTCAGGGCCATGTTCATTTGCCCTGGGTGACAGCGAGATTCTCCTGCCCTTCCATTAGGGGAGTGAGAAAGCATGCCAAGGAGAGCTTGACCTTCTCCTGGGCAGATGGGTCTGGGAAGAGCAGTGCATTCCTGCACTGACTTCAACATTTCTCTTAATGGCAGTAGAATTAAGTGCTCTTATAATTGTCATTCTTTGGATAGGAGGGTTGGATTTGCTTGGTGAATTTCCACTTAACATGGATACGAGAGTCAATATCTGTGTGCACAGTTGTGGCAAAAGAAACGACTCTCTGAGAAACAGATCAAGGGCAATGAACTCTCTTTCTGCCCTCCTAATGTAGAGTCATGGATTTTAAGCATAGGCTACAGATCTGTTTCTTTTTAAATATATTTTTATTACAGAAGTTGTGAGCTTACAAAACAATCAGCACATGTGTAGAATTCCCATACAACACCTCTGATCCAACATAATAATCCATTGTGGAACATTTGTTACAGATTATAAAATAATATCATCTGACTATTACCACTATCTATGGTCCATAGCATATATTAGGAATATTTTTTCCATACCTCCCTATTATTAGCAAAGTGCATCTTTAGCATTGATGCAAGAATATTACAGTATTGCTGTTAACTATAGTCCGTTGGTTACATTAATTGTATTTTTCCCATGCTTCTCCACATTCCTACCACAATAATAGTGACATATATCCATTCTAGTTCATAGAAGAACATTCTTATATTTGTACTATTAACCAAAATTCTCAGCCATCTCTGGGTTCACTGTTTTATTCAGTCCCTAGATTATTCTCTAGCTTTCTTTCAATAGAGATTTACATCTCGAGACTAACCTTATCAGCCACAATCCCATTTTTAAAACAGCTGCTACTCACTATAATGTATTACCATCAACTCTATCCATTTCCACAGTTTTACAGTCAAGTAAATTAAAACTTCTACATACCTTAAGCATCAGTACTCCTTCACAGCCCTCCTCTTATCTCCTAATAACCTATACTGTAGGTTTTAACTCCATGTATTTATTCTTCATATTCAGTTCTTGTTAGTGAGGCCATGCAATATTTGTCCTGTTATGTCTGGCTTATTGCACTAAGCATAATGTCTTCAAGATTCATCCATGTTTTCATGTGCCCCAATTTCATTTCTTCTTACTGCAGCATAGTATTCCATCATATGTATATACAACATTTTGTTTAACCATTCATTGGTTGATGGACACTTGGGTTGTTTCCATCTTCTGGCAATTATGCATAAGGCCGCTATGAACATTGGTGTACTAATGTCTGTTTATGTCACAGTTTTCAGTTCTCCTGGATATATTCCTAGTATAGGAATTGCTGGATCATATGGCAGTTCTATATTTATCTTCCTGAGGAACCATCATACTGTCTTCTACAGAGGCTGCATTTTACAATCCCACCAACAGTGAAGGAGTATCCCTATTTCTCCACATCCTCTCCACCACTTATTGTTTTCTGTTTTTGTTTTTTTTTAATAATGGCCGTTCTATGTGGTTTAAGATGATATGTCATTGTCGTTTGATTTGCATTCCCCTAATAGCTAGTGACATTGAACATTTTTTCATGTGCTTTTTGACAATTTGTATTTCCTCTGGAGAAATGTCTATTTACTTTTTTGCCCATTTTTAAATTGAATTGTGTTGAGTTGTTTGATCTCCTTGTATAGAATGGAAATCAAATTATTACAGATATGTGATTCCCAAATATTTTCTCCAATTGAGTGGGCTGCCTTTTCACCTTCTTGACAAAACAAAAGTTTTAAGTTTGAGGAGGTCCTATTTATCCATGTTTTCTTTTGTTGCTCATGCTTTCGGTGTAAGGTCTAAGATGTTTTCCTACATTTTCTTCTAGAGCTTTATGGTTCTAGCTTTTATATTTAGGTTTTTCACCCATTTTGAATTCATTTTTGTATAAAGTGTGAGATTGGGGTCCTCTTTCTTTCTTTTGGATATGAATATCCAGTTGCCCCAGCACCATTTGTTGAATAGACTGTTCTGCCCCTGCTGGGTGGGTTTTATAGGCTTGTCAAAAATCACTTTACCATAGATGTGAGGGACTATTTCTGAACCATCAATTCAGTTCCATTGGTCTATATGTCTATCTTTATGCAAGTACCATGCTGCTTTTACTACTCTAACTAGGTATTATGATTTAAAGTCCAGAAATGAGAGTCTTCCAATTTTGCTTTTCTTTTTGTAAGATATGTCTGGTTATTCGGGATCCCTTACCTTTCCAAATAAATTTGATAATTGTGTTTTCCATTTATTTAAAAAATGCTGGTGGAATTTTATTGGGATTGCATTGAATCTGCATATTAATTTGGGTAGAATTGACATCTTAATGATATTTGGTTTTCCAATCCATGAGCATGGAATGTTCTTCCAATTATTTAGGTCTTTTTTTGTTTCTTTTAGCAATTCATTGTAGTATTCTGAATATACTTGCTTTACATCATTGTTTAAGCTTATTCCTAAATATTTTATTCTTTTAGTCACTATTGTAAATGGAATTTTTTCCCTGTCTTTCTACTCAGATTGCGCATTACTAGTGTATAGAAGCTCCAATGATTTTTCTGTATTCGTCTTGTATCCTGACACACAACTGAAATCATTTATTAGCTCTAGCAGCTTTGATTTAGATTTTTCAGGACTTTCTAGATATAGGATCATATCTGTGAATAGCAAAAGTTTTACTTCTTCCTCTCTGATTTGGGTGCTTTTATTTCTTTTTCTTGCCTTATTACTCTAGCTAGAACTTCTAGTACTGCACTGAACAACAGTGGTGACAGTGGGCATCCTTCTCTTGTTCCTAATCTCAGTGTGACAGCTTTCAGTCTTCACCATTGAGTAAAATGTTAGCTGTGGGTTTTTCATATATGGCCTTTATCATGTTGAGAAAATTTCCTTCAATTCCTATCTTTTGTAGTATTTTTATCAAGAAAGTTGCTGTATTTTGTCAAATGCCTTTTCTGCATCAATTGATAGAATCATGTGATTTTTCTTCTTTAGTTTATTAATGTGGTATACTATGTTGATTGATTGATTTTCTTGCGTTGAACCATCCTTGCATGCCTGGTATAAAACCCACTCTTTTACAAAGAATAATTCTTTTAATGTATTGTTGGAATTGACTAGCAAGAATTTTGTAGAGGATTTTTCATCTGTATTCATTAAGGAAATGGGTCTGTAATTTTCTTTTATCATAATATATTTACCTGGCTTTGGTATTAGGATGATATTGGCTTCATAGAATGAGTTCAGCAGTGTTCCTTCTTGTTCAATTTTTTGGAAAAGCTTGAGTAAGTTTGGTATTAAATCTTCTTTGAATGCTTGGTAGAACTCATCTGTGGAACCACTTGGTCCTGGGCTTTTCATTTTGTGGAGTTGTTTGATGAATGTTTCAATCTCTTTACTTGTGATTGGTTTGTTGAGGTCTTCTATTTCTTCTAGTACCAGTGTAGGTTTTATGTTTGCATGTATCTTGGCATCTCTTAGTTCCCTGAGACCATGTTCAATTTTTCCATTCTTTTTATTTACTTTCAGAAGTTATGTCTTCAAGCTCAATGATCCTTTCTTCTGCCTCCTCAAATCTGCTGTTATATGCTTCCAGCATATTTTTTATTTTATTTATTGTGACTTTCATTCCTATAAGATCTGCTGTTTTTCTATGTATGATTTCAAATTCTTCTTTGTTTTCACCCAGTGTCTTCTTAATATCCTTAATCTCTTTAGCCATCTCATTGAATTTATTAGGAGATTTGTTTGAACATCTATGATTAGTTGTCTCAACTCCTCTATGTCACTTTGGAGGCTTATCTTGTTCCTTTAACGGAGCCATATCTTCCTGTTTCTTGGTGTGGATTGTGATATTTAATCAGTGTCTTGGTACCTTGTTTACTAGATGTGTTTATTCTGGGCACAGTTTCTGTCTTTAGTTTAGGGCTTTCTGCCTTGCTGGTTGTGTACTAGGAGCCAAAGAGGTTGATACTGTATGCTGTGGAGGCTTAAGCTGTCCACATTGCCCCAGGAACTGAAGAAGCTTCTCTCATCTTTATCCTCTGCCAAGGGTAGGGAAAGAGCTGTAGCCATGCATAATAATCCAAGTTATTCAGGCCAAGACCAACTGTAGTTCCCTAGAGAGACTGATGAAGTTTCATGCCTCTTCCTCCCCTGCTTGGGGTGGGGATGGAGCTGCAGATTAAACAACAATCTATGCTGTGCTGGTAAAATGACCACAGTTGCCCAGGCAGACTGATGTAGCACATGTCCCACTCCTCACCTGCCAGGTATGGGGAAGCACCCTCAATATTATCCGTGTGGGCTGAATGCACCTGCAATTGCTCTCAGAGGTTGAGGGAGTACTGCCCTTCTGCCTTTTAGGGAGTGGGAATGGATCCACAGGTGCCCAATAGTCCAGCCTGTGCAGGCCAAAAGTGTCTGCCATTGCCTGGAAAGGCTGAGGAAACCCAGCTCCCCTCCTATCTTACTTGGGGACTGGGATGGAGCTACAGGTGTCTGACTATTCAGTCTGTGTGGGCCAAAAGCACCTGAAGTTACTCATAATGGCTGGGGAAACACGGCACCCCTCTTGTTCTATCAAGGGTAGAGGGGGAGTCACAGGCACCCAACAGCACCTACATTTTCCCTGAGGGGCTGAGGAAACACCAGCCCCCTCCTATCCTGTGGGGGATGGGGATGGAAAGGGAATTGAAGGCACTCAACAAACCAGTCCATGTGGGCCAAAAGCACCTGCAGTTTTCCGGAGAGCCTGGTGCAGGTCCCCCAGCTTCCTCCCTGCCAGAAGTGGGGCTGGGGCCTAGGCTAGGGCTGCAGTCCAGTCTGGATGGAAATAAGTCAGTCCCGATGATTTTCAGTCAGCTCCGCTTCCCCTCGCACCAGGGGCAGAGTTAAAATGGCAGCTACAAGCCTCTTTCCAACTTGGACAGGTTCAAACGTTAGCTGTTCTTAGGATTATACTTTAGCCAGCCGAATTTACTAATCAGTCACTGAAGTCAGTGGCAAACCTTCTCTTCATTCCCCATTTTTTTGAAAATTGACCTTTGAACTCCAGCCATGGAATAGCTTCCAAGGAAGCTTGTGCCTCCAGTGGAGAATGGGCACCAGCCTCTGGGGTGTGGAGTGCTCTACTCAAGAATCCTCATTGCAGATGGGCAGTCTTCTTCCATCCTTTCAAGGATGTTGCAGGATGCTCTTCTGGGTTCCTGGGCCCCCTAAACAGGTGTTTTAGATAGCTCTGGATGATTACTAACTGCCCTGTAGCACCAGCTGACTCTTGGAATGCCTTACTCAGGTGCCATCTTGCCCCAACTCTAATGATCTGTTTTTGATAACCAAATATGAGTTGTAAAAGTCAATGAAAAATTTTTTTTTCATTTTTTAAAAATTTATTGAAGTATATCCCTCATACATAAACATACATAAACAATAAGTGTATAGTAATAGTTGTGAACTTACAAAACAAACATACATAACATCATACAGGGCTCTCATTCTTTACCCTACCACCAATACCTTGCATTGTTGTTAAACATTTTTAACTAATGGTTAAAGAGCATTCTCAAAATATTACTACCAATCAAAGTATTTTCTCCCAATCCACCCTATTATTAATGTTTTTTGTATCATTTATACATGGACATACATAAACAATAAGTGTATAGTAAAAGTTGTGAACTTACAAAGCAAACATTCATAACATCATACAGGGGTCCCATACAGCAACCCTCCACCAACACCTTGCATTATTGTGAGATATTTGTTATAAAGTATGAAAGAATATTGTCAAAATCTTACTACTAATTATAGTCCTTATTTACATTTGGTGTATTTTCCCCCCCAACCCACCATATTATTATTTTTAAATATATTTTTATGACAGAAGTTGTAAACTTACAAAACAATCATGCACATGTGCAGAATTCTCAAACAACACCCCTCCATCAACACACCACACCCCAGTGGAATATTTGTTACAGATTATGAGATATATCATCCGATCATCACCAGGTCCACAGCGTACATTTGGTACACATTTGCCATACTCCCCCATTATCAACACAGTACATCTTTGGCATAGATGCACGAATATTGCATTATTACTGTTAACCACACTCCATAGGTCACTCCAGTTGTATTTTTCCCATGCTTCTCTACATACCCAACACCCTGCAATAGTGACGTACTTCTGCTCTAGCTCACAAAAGACACTCTTGCATCTGTACCATCAACCACAATTCTCATCCACCTCTGGGTTTACTGTGCTATTCAGACCCTAGATTATTCTCTAGCTTTCTGTCAATTGACATTTACATCCTTAGACTACCATTTTCAGCCACATCCCCATTTATAAACCAGCTGTTACTCACTATAATGTGTTACCATCAACTCTGTACATTTCCACACTTTTACAGTAAAGCTAATTAAAACTTCTACATACATGAAATATAAGTAGTCCATCTCAGTCTTCCTCTTATCTCCTTTAAGAATCCAACACCTACCACCAGGTCTTGAAATATATTTTCCTACATTTTCTTCTAGAAGCTTTATGGTTCTCGCTTTTATGTTTAGGTATTCGGTTCATTTTGAGTTAATTTTTGTATAGGGTGTGAGATAGGGGTTCTCTTTCCTTCTTTTGCTATGGATATCCAATTTTCTCAGCACCATTTGTTTAATGGACTGTTCTGCACAAGCTGGGTGGGTTTGACAGGCTAGTCAAAAATCACTTGACCATAGATGTGAGGGTATATTTTTCAACCTCAGTTTGGTTCCATTGGTCTATGTGTCTGTCTTTATGCCAGTACCATGCTGTTTTTATCATGTAGCTTGGTAATAGGGCTTAAAATCTGGAAATGAGAGTCCTCCAACTTTGCTTTTCCTTTTTAAGATGTTTCTGGCTATTCAGGACCCCTTACCCTTCCAAATAAATTTGATAATCATGTTTTTCACTAAAAAAAAAATGTTGGTGTAATTTTTATTGGGATTGCATTGAATCTGTATATCAATCTGAGTAGAATTGACATATTAATGATATTTAGACTTTCAATCCATGAGCATGGAAGGTTCTTCCAATTATTTGTCTTTTTAAAAATTTCTTTTAACAATGAGTTGTAGTTTTCTGAATACAAGTACTTTAAATTGTTGGTTAAGTTTATTCCTGAATATTTGGGTTTTATCTGTCATATTTTATTTTCACCACTTTTTTTGACACTTTTGATTACTTTTATTGATATAATCTTCATTTCTAAACTCACTTCCAGGCCTCTCTCTAATGTCTTTTCTTTTCAGGGTATAGCACATCCTTTAGTATTTCCTGCAAAGCAGGTCTCTTGGTTACAAACTCTCTCAGTTTCTGTTTATCTGTGAATATTCTAAACTTGCCCTCATTTTTGAAAGATAATCTTGCTGGATATAAGATTCTTGGATGGAAGTTTTTCTCTTGTAGTATTTTAAATATATAATACCACTGTCTTCTTGCCTCCATCATTTCTGGTGAGAAATCAGCACTTAATCTTATTGGGTATCTCTTAAACATTATACATTGCTTTTCTCTTGCTGCTCTCAGAATTCTGTCTTTGTTTTTGGCATTTGACATTCTGATCAGTATATGTCTTGGAGTTGTTCTATTCAGATTTTTTTGGATGGGAGTACATTGTGCTTCTTGGACATGGATATCTATGTCCTTCAATAGGGTTGGGAAATTTTCTACTATTATTTCTTCAAATATTCCTTCTACCTCTTTTCCCTTCTCTTCTCCTTCTGGGACAACTATGACACCCATGTTTACATGTCTCTTGCTGTCTTTTAGTTCCCTGAGACCTTGTTCAAGTTTTTCCATTCTTTTCTTCATCTGTTCTTCTGTAGGTTCGCTTTCAGAGGCCATTACTTCAAGCTCACCAATCCTTTCTTCTGCCTCCTGAAATCTGCTATTATGATTCCAGTGTATTTTTAATTTCATTTATTGCACCTTTCATTCCCATAAGATCTGCTATTTTTCTATGTATACTTCCAAATTCTTCTTTGTGCTCATCCAATGTCTTCTTAATATCATTAATTCCCTTAGCCATCTCATTGAATTTATTAAGGAGATTTGTTTGAACATCTATGATTAGTTGTCTCAACTCCTTTATGTCATCTGGAGGCTTATCTTGTTCCACTAACTGGGCCATATCTTCCTCTTTCTTGTGTGGATTGTAATTTTTTGTTGGTGTCTTGGCATCTGGCTTACTAGAATATTTATTCTAGGTGTTTCTTTAGTTTTGGGCTTCCTGCCCTTCTCCCTTGCTGGTTATGTAGGAGGAGTCAAGGATGTAATTGGTGCTATAAGCTGTGGAGGTTCAAGCTACCCTCATTGCCCCAAGGATCAGTGAAGCTTCTCCCAACTTTCTCCTTTGCTAGGGGTAGGCACAGAGCCACAGCTGTGTGGAATAATCCAACTCATGCAGGCCTAGACTGTAGTTGCCCAGAGAGATTGATGAAGCTTCTCACCCCTTTCTCCCCTGCCTGGGGCAGGGATGGAGCTGTAGGTGTGGGCAACAACTATGCAGTGCAGGTCCAAGATGACTACAGTTGCCCTGGTGGAATTCCGATTATTCAGTCGGTGCTAGCTAAATGTACCTGCAGTTACCTGAATAGGCTGGTGCAAGGCTTGTCAGCTTCCTCCCTGCTAGAGGTGGGGCTGAAGCCTAGGCGAGGGCTGCAGGTCAATCTGGGTGAAAGAAAGCAGTCCCTACCATCACTGTGATTTTCAGTCAGCCCGGCTTCCCCTCATGCAGGGGGTGGAGTTAAAATGGCGGCTACCAGCCTCCTTCTGAATTGGACAGGCTCAAACTTTAGCTGTTCTTAGGGTTATACTTTTTCTAACCGGTAGCTGAAGTTGGTGCCCAACCATCTCTTCCTCCCCCGTTTTGGGAAGTGGAGCTTTCAATTCCAGCCATGGAACAGCTCCAGAGGCTGCTTGTGCCTCCAGTGGAGGATGGGCACTGGCCTCCACAGTGTGGAGGGCTCTACTTATGAATCTACTCTGCAGATGGGCAGTCTCCTCCTTCCATTCTTTCAAGGATGTTGCAGGATGCACTTCTGGTCTCCTGGAGCCCCCAAACAAGTGCTCTAGATAGCTCTGGGTGATCACCATCTGCCCCGTAGCAGGAGCTGATTCTTGGAGCTCTTTACTCTGCCACCATTTTGCTGGTTGTCAATGATAAATTTTTGACAATGATTTAGTGAAATGTAAGTCACAGACTTTCAAGATTTAAGTATATAGAAACAAACTTTATATCATTTTAAATAAGTGATTTCCCTAGCACACAGTGATGTTGAATCAGCATATTCCCTTAAGAATTTAAAAATTGTGTTGAATTTTCTAATCCCTATGAAAAAAGCACAATTGAATGATTGTTTTTTTTCACTTTAAAAGAAAGAAAATAGACATAAGATTCCCTTGGTGTGATTTTTGTCTAATCTGATAGACCATATGTTAATATGCTATAATGAAAACATGAATATTTTAAAGCAATATATCTATGATTCCCATTTTAGGCCAATTCTACACCTTCAAATAATGTTTACAGCACCTAAAGTAGACTGATTATACTTTTTATCCTAAATATTGGGAAATGATCAAAATAAATAAATGTATTTCAAATTTATCATAGGTTTACTTTCTGTGACCTTGTACATTCAACAAATATTTATCTTATTGTTCTGATATTTTTGTAGTGAAAAATATTGCAGTAAAAATAGTCATAAAATTGGAGATCTTCTGAGAAAGGCTGCCTCTAGAGCCACACCAGAGTGGCCTTTGCTTCTGTAGAGAAATGAAGAAGCCAGAGGAAGGTCTACTCAAGGTTTTTTCCATGTGGATAAGGTTTTACAGCAGGTAAAATCACACCCTTGATATTTGAGCAGATCTGTCATAATTTTTGTTGTTACCACTGTTGTTTAAGAATAGAGCAAATCTTAAAAGTTATCTGCAGCACTGTGGCAAACGTCTTACCGACTTTTCCTTGAGTCACCCATCTTAGGAATTATTCTCTACTCAGATACAAGTTAAACAGAAGCATATTAAACTGATTCAACAGTGTAAGGACCTCAGGACAACTTTTTCAGCAAATGCCTGTTAAGCCACAGAAACCACAGTCCTGCTTTAAATTCCCCCTTACCCACCGTTGGAACTCCCCCTTTAAGGATCCATTCTGTCCATGGCGCATATTGGGGAAGTCTCCATTCCTACACAGCAGTGAGGCTTACGTGATCCTCCGGGAATGTAATCATATTGCTGAGTTAATTGAGCTTTAAAGGGCTTTGTCAGTAAGGAATTTAATAAGGTGGGAGAAAATTAAATGTGGGCCTAATGTTCACCCACCGGAGGAGAACGGAAATAATTACAGTGCCGTTTGCCATTCCACAGTGAAGTGCCATTCCACAGTGAAGTGCCAGAGGGCCTGGTGGAGCTCACAAAGCTATCATCTAGATCAGAATACAGCCCTACCAGCTCTCTTGGGAACATGACATCTTGACCTGAGCAGGTACAGGTCGCTATGAGGACTATTTCCCAAGGAAGGCAATGGATTGGAAGAGGCAGTCCCAGGTAGGAGTGCCACACTCACCACGGTGTGCCCGGGAAGGAAGGTGCTTCCCAGTCCTGGGCAGAGCCCAACTGCAGCATGGCTAGATGGCCAGTTCCTACGTACTTCCCTCAGGCCCCGTATCTGTGTCCCTGGCCCCTCCAGCTGGATCACGGCCCCCTCTGGTAGCTCTTTCCACCTGAGCCCATCTCCATGCTTCTAACAGTCCTAGGACTTGGGGTCTTTTTTCCTGGTGCTTGGGGCTACGGACGAACCACAATTCTGGTATGTTTTATAACATCTTGGCTATCCCAGATTTATCTCCTAAATAATCCTACTGCTGAGGTCTCCTGCTTCTTGTAAGTATTGGAGCTGGGCCCTAAAATTCTCTAAGTAAAACTCAGAAATTGATGTTGGCTCAGAGTGAATTTAGTAGAACCAAGAACCAAACACCTGCCTATGGCTCTGGACTGGGATATCAAATAAGCTTAGAGTCATAGCTTTCACATGGAATCAGGTTAGTGTCTTTGTATTAGATTGAAATTAAAGACTCTATCTTTATCTACCTAACGCTCTCTTTTTTCTCTCTCTCTTTCTCTTCTATCATCTATCTGCCTACCTGTCTCTTTTTTCCCAAGACTTTTTCAAATATCCTAGCAAGATAAGATACTGAAAGTTGATGATTTTCACACCTAAAATATGTTCCAATCACTAGTGAGAGATTTGAAAATAAATGGCTGAGCTCTTTCCCATGGCAAGACCAGGTCCCATAAGCATTGAACATTTGCATATGATTCACAAGGCAAACATTCATCGTGGCAGTGAGATGTGTAAAGAGCAAAGCTTTGCATTCAGAGAGCCCTGGGTTTGAATCCCAGTTCAGTAACCTCCTCACCAGAAGATTCTCCTGTAAATTTTGCAACAAATTCACAAAGTCATGAGGCTATTTTGAAGGTTAAATGAAACCTCAAATAAATAGATTCTCTAGCAGTGCCTGACACATGGCACTTGTTCACAGAGGTAAATTACCTTCTCCTGCATGGGTTTTCCATATTCTAAGGAGCTGTCTCCCACTCTGAACAATGTTGAAATCCTAGCTGGTGAGACGCGGGGTGCTGAGATTTTTGTGATATCTTTTTCTAACCAAACCTGGAGTGCCGATTCCTGCCGTCTTAGTCTGCCAGAGATGCTATGACAAATACCACACACTGGTTGGCTTAACAACAGGAACATATCGCCTCATGGCTTGGAGGCTAGCAATCCAAAACCAAGGCCTTGGCAAGGCCAAGCTTTCTCCTCCAAGTCTGCAGCTGCCATCTTGGGGTTCCTGGGTTTCTCCCTCTCCTTGTGTCTGCTCTTCTGGTTTCTGTTGACGTCCAGCTTTTTCCTGGGCCTTCTCTGATGTCTGGTCTTTCTATAAGGCCTCTGGTGATATCAATAAGGCCCAGCTGATGCAGTTCCTAAAGAGGACCTTAGAAAATCCTATTTACAAATGAGCCACAGCTTCACTGGCAGCACAGCTGCAAAGGGCCCTACTCATAAATGGCCTTACACCCACAGGAGCACAGATTGAAGGTAAGAGCACACCTTTTGGGGGCACCTGATTCAGGCTACCACACCGCTTTGGTGGAAGCCTCCTGCGTGAAGTCTGCCTGCCGTGCTGAGGCATTGCTTTCCGTGTAGAGGACTGACCACGGTGGAACTACCGGAAGGAAGTGAACGCGGACACTTCAGCCATGGAATGTTATAAGCTCTGACTGTCCTTGACTGTTCTGTACATGTGGAAAAGAGAGTGATGCAAATTGGTGTGATTGTTGTGGAAACTCACAGGAATAGTATCATTTACATGCTTACTATGGAACCTGGCACACTGCCAGTTCTCAAGAGTTTTATTTACTTCTGTACCTCTGAAGTACCATCTCAATCAGCAAAGGGCAGTAAAAATGAATCCTGCCAACTAATGTGGTAAATTGATTAATGGGAGTGAACATTGTAATCTGCTCTTAGAGAGGACTCTCAGCTAGCTATCCACTCAATTTGGTCTCTCTTGAGTGACCAAAGCTTTTCCCCTATGCCCTTATGGCCCTCAGGGAAAGCCATGCTATCCAACAATTAGTTCTTCATTTTCAATTCATGGGATTATTTTCCATGAGGGGATTATTGAAATTGATGTCTAAGTGTGGCAAAAAAAAAACCCTGAATTTTTGGAGAACAAAATCATAGCCACTCTGGTGGAATTGTTATAGGAAGAAAAGGGGCAACTGGATTTAGAATACTTAAACTAAAACTTATTCATTGTTTATACAAAATTCAAATTTAACGGGGTCTCCTGTACTTTGTCTAGAAAATCCTTGAAGTCACTCCCCTCAAGCAGGCGCCATGCCCTTCTCCCAGTCACAGGGCTCCACTAAGCATTCCCATGGTGAGCAAGCCTAGTAGCATTCACAGAGCTCGTGTGTGTGTAAGAGATGAGAAAGGCCTTTCCATCTGTTGAATGCCGCATCAACATTCAGAAAGGAACAGCCACCTAATTGACGGGATAAACTGCCACTGCACTTCAGGCCAGGTGCACGCCTAACTCTGCACATACTGCATGATAGAAGGCAATGGACTCAGACCTGCTCCAGGACAACAGAGCAGGTTCTTCTTAAAGCAGCCTCTGCACTGGTCTCATGCCTGGCTGTTGGTGTTCTTGTGAACTTTTGCACTGAGGGACTTCAGAGTGAAACGAGCAAAGAGTGATTTAGTGATTTAGTATGTAGGGAACGAAGGGCATATTGGAAACACAGGAGTGGTGATGGAATCGACGCACCCCCTGCACTGCCACTGTGCCTGAACAACCCTTCCAAGATGATTTGCCCCTTTACCTCTTTGCAATATTTTTTCACATGATCTTTAGGAAAAAAATGTCTGAAACCACAAGCCATTTTAAATCTTCATTAAATACATGTATATGAAAGGAAAGACACAATCAGCAGATTTTACAGACAATGCATTCCTAGTTTCTGAATGACTTATGTGATGTCTAAAATTTTGAAAACAAAATGCAGAATCTCATACTTTGTATTAATACTCATTCTGGTACATACTCATATTTGGTACTTTGGTTGAGAATCTCTTCAAGTATGCTCAGCTAGAGATGAGCCTGTCCTCTGGGGAATTTTAGAGTTGACAGGATGAGAATAGATTTCTTCAATTTCTGTCTTGAAATAGAAAGGATGGAAAAAAATGCAGACAAGCACTAGAATCAAAGATGAGTATGAATAAGGAAAATAAAACGTGTTTGAAAATAGAAATAGAGAGACTTCCAGTTTCAGATCTGACATGTAAAAAACTTAGAAGTTGTCATTTTACATAAAACCTGGACAAAGTGAAAATCAATGATTTTTCTTGGAATCACCATATTACTGCATTTGCAGGACACACAGAAATCTAGAGAGAAAACAAATCCAGGGAGGAGAAGCTGAGATCTGCTTACTTGGAGTTATTTGGAGCAGAAGCCACTGGATCCTTAAGGCAAACAAATATAATTTTGACCAATTGCTGGAGGCTGATTGTGTACTCATGTGAACGTAATAAACTCCTGGGGACTTCAGTCTTATCCCCATCTACCCACCTGCCATACCTTCCTGGGCTTTACCTCTAGGAAACTCATCAGGTTCTCATGGTGAAATCCAAGAAAGATGCCTTCATGGCTCTGGGTACAGGCAGAATCCCAGAGCCTTCTACCAACAAAGACAAGAGGGGAAATCACTTTACCAGAGTCATGTCTCCAGCCCCTTTTAGCTTTCCTATACCACCTAAAGAGGAAAGAAATACAGGCATACAAAAAGAAACTCTTGTGGAAGCACCAACCAGAGACACAGGTGAAGAAAAAGTCTGAGATTTCATTTTAGGATTAGAGGCTGCTTCCCCTCATCCATCCTTTACTACCACATGAGTCTTGAGTCTTAAATTGGTGGATTGCAGCTGGAAGAGCTGAAATGCAAAGGCTCTCTTCAAGGAAGAGTATTTAGAGAAGCCCAGAATCAAAGCAGTGTCTAGAGGAAAATGCGTAGCATTAAGTGCATATATTAAGAAAGAAGAAAGACGTAAAATAATCTGGGTGTCTACCTAAATAAAATAGAGAAAGAAGGGTAATTATGCTGAAAGCAAGCAGAAGAGAAATAATAAAAATTAGAGAGAGCAATGAAATTGAGAACAGAAAAACAAAGAGAAAATCAATGAAAACAATGCTGGTTCTTTAAAAAGATCAATACAATTGATACATCTCAAGTGAAGTTAACCAATAATTAAAAAGAGAAGATGCAAATAGCACCCGCTGAAGGTAGCAAAGTAAGATGCTTCAGGACTCTGTCCCCCCATGGAAGATTTAAACAAGCATCTTTCCCAGTGCTCCAGGAAACTGCCAAAGGACTGCAGTGACAGGGTGGGTGCTGACTGAAGGAAAAGGCTGCTTGAAAGGGGCTGCCTCAGGGTCCTCCCTCTCCCCTCCCCCAGCCAGGCACTGAGCTGCACTCGCAGTGGGGATCCCTGGACCAGGGCTATTGTGCTCTTGGTTTGTAACTCCACATTTTAATTCCTATAGGCTCTAAAAGGCAAATGAATAAAATATGATAAATTAGTGGTGGTGTACTCATAATGTAAAAACATGTACTTTGTGACAAGAAATACATAAATGTAGGGTATAAAATTGGAATATATACTATAAGCTATAACCATTTCAATATTAAGTTTCTTGAACATGATAACTGCACTTGAGGTGGCTACATGGGTGAAAGTCCTCGCTCTTAGGAAATGAGCATGGACGTGTCAGGTGTTCAGGGAGCAGGATCAGGCAGCCTATACTGAGTGTTCAGAATATGGGTTGCTGAATAGGTAGGAAGACAGATGGACAGATAGATGGATGATAGATGGATGAAAGATAGATGACAGAATGATACAGCAAAGGTGGCTAAAGGTTAAAACTGCTTGATCTAGGTATCTGGGGAATAAGGGTATTTTGGAGTTCTCTGTATGGGGTGTATATTATTTTTGTAATTGTGCTGTAAATTAGAAAGTATTTAAAAATAAAAAGTTGAAAAAAAAAAAAGAAAATACAAATTACCATCATCAGATTTGAAAGAGGAGCAATTATTACTATTCCAGGGACAGTAAAAGGATAATAAAGGAATACTACAAATAACCCCAGGCCCACAAATATGATAATTTAGATGAAATGGACCAAATCACTAAAAGACACAGATTACTAAAATTTACACTTGGAAAAATAGGTAACCAGAATAGCCCATACCTATATATAAAAAAAAATCAATGATTTATAATTTTCCAAAATTCCAAATCACCAGGCCCAGATGGTTTCACTTGTGAATTCTACCAAACATTTAAGGAAGAACCGATGCCAATTCCCCAAAATCCTTTTCAGAAAAACACTTTCTAATGCATTCTTTGATGCCAGTATTGCCGTAATACCCAAACCAGGTAAGGACATTGGAAAAGCAGAAAACTACAGGACAATATTCTCATTACCCTACATGCAATAATCCTCAACTGAATTATTAACCAATCAAATCTAACAATGTATGAAAAAAATTATACTCCACAGCCAAGTGGTATTTTTTCCAGGTATGCAAGGCTGATTCACCATTTGAAAATCAGTGTAATCTACCACAATAATAAAGAAGAAAACTCATATGATCTTATCAATTCATATAGGAAAAGCATTTGACAAAATCCAATATCCATTCATGATAAAACTTTCAGAAAACTAGACTTAAAAGGACTTTCTGCAATTTGATAAAGAATAACTACAAAACACTGCAGTTAACATTATGAATACATAAAAGTAAGAAATTGGATGCATTCTTCTAAGGTCAGGAAAGAGTAAAGAATATTCTCTCTCCACTCATGTTCAATATTGTACTAGAAGTCCTAGCTAATGTAATAATATAACAAAGGGAAATAATAGGCATATAGATTGGAAATGTCTATGCAGGAAATCCCAGAAAGTCAAAAAAACACTCCTAAAACTAATAAGTGAGTATATTAATGTTATGGTATACAGGTTTAATATACAAATGTCTGTTCTTTTCAATTATACCAGCAAAGAAAAATTGGAATTTGAAAAAAAAAACCTAGTTACAATAACACTAAAATGAAATGTTTAAGTCTAAAATATATGTGCAGGAATATGTGCAGAAAACTACAAAACAATGATGAAAAAATCAAAGAAAATCTAACTAAATGGAGAAACATTCTGTGCTCATGGAATGGAAGATGAAATGTTGCCAAGATGTGGAGATTCAATGCAAAACCAATCAAAACCCAAAGAAGTTATTTTATAGATAGCAACAAATGAATTCTAAAATTTATATGGAAAGGCAAAAGATCAATAGAGCTAACAAAATACTGAAGAAAAAGCGGCAGGCATAAAGTACCCACTTTCAAGACTTACTGTAATACTGCAGTACTTTAAGCTGCAAGGTATTGGGAAAAGACATGTAGATCAATGGAATGGAACAGAAAGCCCAGAAATAGACTCACAAAAATATAGTCTGCTGATCTTTGACCAAGGAGAAGCAATCCAATGGAGAAAGGACAGTCTGTTCAATAAATGTGGCAGGAACAACTGAATATCCATATCAAAAAAAAAAAAAAA
>JAQZBX010000696.1:86968-99602 GCA_029593785.1 Cabassous unicinctus | reverse complement strand
ATCCTACCACCAATACCTTGCATTGTTGTGAAACACTTTTAAATAATGATGAAAGAACATCCTCAAAATATTGCTACTAAACAAAGTATCTTACATTTGGTGTATTTTTCCTCCAACCCACCCTATTATTATTAATATTGTTTTTTATATCATTTATACATGAGCATACATAAACAATAAGTGTATAGTAAAAGTTGTGAACTTACAAAGCAAACAGGCGTAACATCATATGGGGGTCCCGTATATCAACCCACCACCAAACCTTGCATTGTTGTGAAATATTTGTTACAAATTATGAAGGAATATCGTCAAAATCTTACTAATAACTATATTACATATCTTACTTTTGGTGTGTTTTTCCCCCAACCCACCCTATTATTATTTTTTTAGATATATTTTTGTTACAGAAGTTGTGAACTTACAAAACAATCTTGCACATGTGCAGAATTCCCATACACACACGTCTATCAATATAGAACAACGTGGTGAAACATTTGTTACAGATTATGAGATAATATCATCAGACTTTTACCACTAACCATGGTCCATAACATAAATTTGGCACACTTTTTCCATACTCCCTCATTATCAACACGCAACGTCTTTGGCATAGATGCATGAATATTACAGTATTGCTGTTAACCACAGTTCATAGGTCACTCCGGTTATATTTTTCCCATGCTTCTCCACATTTCTACTAACCTACATTGTAATGTACATCTGTTCTAGCTCACAGAAAGGACACTCTTGGATCTGTACCATCAACAACAATTCTCATCCACCTCTAGTTTACTGTGTTATTCAGTTCCTAGATTAGTCTCTAGATTTCTTTCAATTGACATTTACATCTCTAGACTACCCTTTCCAGCCAAATTTCCATTTATAAACCAGCTGTTACCCACTATAATGTGTTACTATCAACTCTATACATTTCCACACTTTTACAGTAAAGTTAATTAAAACTTCTATATAAATTAAGCATCAGTGGTCTACCTCAGTCCTTCTCTTGTCCTTTAAGAATCCAACACCTACCACAAGGTCTTGAAGATGTTTTCTTACATTTTCTTCTAGAAGTTTTATGGTTCTTGCTTTTATATTTAGGTTTTTATCCATTTTGAGCTAATTTGTTTATAGGTGTGAGATAGGGGTCCTCTTTCTTTCTTTTAATTATAGATATCCAGTTTTCCCAGCAGCATTTGTTGAATGGACTGTTCTGCCTGAGCTGGGTGGGTTATACAGGCTTGTCAAAAATCACTTGACCATAGATATAAGGGTCTGTTTCTAAACCATCATTTCAGCTCCATTGGTCTATGTGTCTGTCTGTAGGCCAGTACCATGCTGTTTTTTTTTTTTTTTTACCATTGTAGCTATATGATTTAAAGTCTGAAAGTGAGAGTCCGCCAACTTTGTTTTCTTTTTAAGATGTTTCTGGCTATTCAGGACCCCTTACCCTTCCAAATAAATTTGATAATCATGTTTTCATTTTATTTTTAAAATGCTGGTGTTTTTAATCAGGATTGCATTCAACCTGTATATCCATTTGGGTAGAATTGACATCTTAATGATATTAAGTCTTCCAATCCATGAGCATGGAATATTCTTCCAATTATTTAGATCTTTTCTGATTTCTTTTTTTTTTTTTTTTTTTTTTTTTTTTTTTTTTTTTTTTTATTTTGTACATTTAATAATTGAAAATATAAACAATTAAAAACTAAAAAGTAAACACAGATGAATATGATTTCTTTTAACAATGCATTGTAGTTTTCTGAATACAAGTGCTTTACATTCTTAGGTAAATTTATTCCCAAATATTAGATTCTTTTAGTTGTGATCATAAATGGAATTTTTTCCCTAAATTCCTCCTCAGATTGCGCATGATTAGTGTCTTTTAAAGTCTATTTCATCTGATATAAGTATAGCTACTATGGCTTTTTTTTTTTTTTTTTTTTTTTTTTTTTTTGGTTACTGCATGTGTGGAATATCTTTTACCAGCCTTTCGCTTTCAATCTATTGATATCTGTATTAGTCAGCCAAAGGTGTGCTGATGCAAAATACCAGAAATCGGTTGGCTTTTATAAAGAGTATTTATTTAGGGCAGACGCTTACAATTACCAGGCCATGAAGTGTAAGTTACTTCCCCTCACCAAAGTCTGTTGCCATGTGTTGGAGCAAGATGGCTGCCGACGTCTGCAAGAGTTTAGCCTGCCTTCTTCCTCTTAAGGCTCCGTGGTCCCGGCTTCTTCCAGTATCAGGGATAAGTCTGGGATAAGTCTCATCTCTCTCCCGGGGCTCATTTCTCTCCAGGCTCAGTTGCTCTGCTCGCTCCACAAGGCCAGCTGCAGACTATCAGGTGGACAGCTCATCTCTTCTCCCAGGGCCTCTGCTGTGTTTAATGGAGCCTTCTCTCTTCTTCCCAACATGAGGGGAAGCGGGCCTGATTGAAATCACAATGATGGTAAGGATGGCCTTCTTTCCACCCAGATCGTACTGTAGCCCTAGCCTAGGCTTCAGCCCCACCTCTGGCAGGAAGGAAGCTGGCAGGATCTATACCAGCCTCTCCAGGTAATTGCAGGTACATTCAGCTGGAACACATGGAATAGTTGGAAGTCTACCAGGGCAACTGTGGTCATTTTGGACTGGCACAGCATAGATTGCTGCCCACACCTGAAGCTCCATCCCCACCCCAGGCAGGGGAGGAAGGAGTGTGAAGCTTCATCAGTCTCTCTGGGCAACTACAGTCTAGGAGTGCATGACTTGGATTTTTACACATGGCAGTGGCTCCCTGGCAAAGTAGAAAGTTGGGAAAATCTTCATCGGTCCATGGGGCAATGTGGGCAGCTTGAGCCTCCGCAGCTTAAAGCACCAACTATATCCTGGGCTCCTAATACACAACCAGCAAGGGAGAAAGTGCAAGAAAGCCCTAAACTAAAGAGAGAAAGTGTACCCAGAATAAATACACCTAGTAAGCCAGATGCCAAGACATCAACAAAAAATTACAATCCATACCAAGAAACAGGAAGATATGGCCCAGTTAAAGGAACAAGATAAGCCTCCAGATGACATAAAGGAGTTGAGACAACTTATCACAGATGTTCAAACAAATCTCCTTAATAAATTCAGTGAGACAGTTAAAGAGATTAAGGATATTAAGAAGACAGTGGATAAACACAAAGAAGAATTTGAAAGCCTACATAGAAAATAGATCTAACAGGAATGAAAGGCACAACAAATGAAATTTAAAATATACTGGAATCATATAACAGCAGATATGAGGAGGCAGAAGAAAGGACTTGTGAGCTGGAAGAAATGGCCTCTGATAGTGAACATACAAAAGAACAGATGAAGAAAAAATGGAAAAAATTGAACAAGGTCTCAGGGAATTAAACGACAGCAAGATATGTGTAAACATACATGTCATGGATGTCCCAGAAGTAGACGAGAAGGGAAGAGGGGCAGAAGGAATATTTGAAGAAAGAATGGTAGAAAATTTCCCAACCCTATTGAAGGACATAGATATCCATGTCCAAGATGCACAATGTGCTCCCATCTGAATAAATCCCAGTAGACCTACCCCAAGACACATACTAATCAGAATGTCAAATGCCAAAGACAAAGAGAGAATTCTTAGAGCAGCAAGAGAAAAACAATGCGTAATATGTATGGGCTACCCAATAAGATTAAATGCTGATTTCTCATCAGAAACCATGGAGGCAAGAAGATAGTGGTATGATATATTTGAGATACTGCAAGAGAAAAACTTCCAGCCAAGTATCTTTTATCTGGGAAGATTGTGTTTCAAAAATGAGGGTCAGTTTAGAATACTCGCAGATAAACAGAAACTGAGAGAGTTTGTAACCAAGACACCAGCCTTGCAGGAAATTCTAAAGTCTGAAAGAAAAGAAAGGAGATTCTACCCAAATTAATATACAGGTTCAATGCAGTCCAAATAAAAATTCCATCAGCATTTTAAAAATAAATGGAAAACACATTATCAAATTTATTTGGAAGGGTAAGTAGCCCCGAATAGCCAGAAACATCTTAATAAGGAAAAATGAAGTTGGTGGACTCTCACTTCCTGACTTTAAATCATATTACCTAGCTACAGTTATAAAGGCAGCATGGTGCTGGCCTTCACACAGACACTTAGACCAATGGAACCGAAATGAAACAGAAGCTTACATGTATGGTCAAGTGATTTTTGACAAGCCTGTAAAACCCACCCAGCTTGGGCAGAACAGTCCATTCAACAAGTGCTACTGAGAGAACTGGATATCCATATCCAAAAGAAAGAAAGAGGACCCCTATCTCACACCTTATAAACAAATTAGCTCAAAATGTATAAAGAAGAAACTAAATATATAAGAAGAATCATAAAGCTTCTAGAAGAAAATGTAGGAAAACATCTTCAAGACCTGGTGGTGGGTGTTGGATTCCTAAAGGAGATACGAGGAGGACTGAGATGGACCACTGATGCTTAATGTTTGTAGAAGTTTTAATTAACTTTATTGTAAAAGTGTGGAAATGTATAGAGTTGATGGTAACACATATAGTGAGTAATAACTGGTTTATAAATGGGAATGTGGCTGGAAAGGGGTAGTATAGGGATCTAAATGTCAATTAAAAGAAAGCTAGAGAATATTCTAGGGTCTGAATAACACTGTCAACCTAGAGGTGGATGAGAATTGTGGTTGATGGTACAGATGGAAGAGTATACTTTGTGAGCTAGAGCAGACGTATGTCACTATTGCAGGGTGGTGGGAATGTGGAGAAGCATGGGAAAAATACAACTGGAGTGACCTATGGATGTTGTTAACAGCAATACTGTAATGTTCATGCATCCAAGCTAAAGATGTACTGTGTTGATAATGGGAGAGTATGGAAATAGTGTGCCAATGTACGCTATGGGCCATGGTTAGTGGTAATAGTTTGATGATATTATCTCATAATCTGTAATAAATGTTCCACTACGGTGTTATGTGTTGACAGAGGGGTACTATATGGGAATTATGCACATGTGCATCATTGTTTTGTAAGTTCACAACTTCTGTAAGAAAAATATATTTAAAAAATAAAAATAGGGTGAGTTGGGAAAAAAATACACCAAATGTAAGAAATGGAATATAGTTAGTAGTAACATTTTGGTGATATTCTTTCAGAATTTGTAACAAATTTCTCACAACAATGTAAGGGTTGGTGGTAGGTTGATGTATGGGAACGCTGTATGATGTGATGCTTGTTTGCTTTGTAATTTCACAACTTTTTCTCTACAATTACTGTTTATGTATGTTCATGTATGAATGACATAAAATAAACAATAATAGAGTGGGTTGGGGGAAAAATACACCAAATGTATTTTGTATGTTTATGTATGAGTGATATACTTCAATAAATTTAAAGAAAAAGGGAAAAAAAGATTATCATCATGTATTAAAAACAACAAAACAGAATTTTCTATATGTGATTTATAAAACACGTATCTAAAACATAAGAGCACATTAAAGTAGAATGCATGCAGTTTTTTTCTTCTAAATAGCAAAAGTAGATATTTTCCAAGAAAGGTTATTTCATATTTGTGCAGCAATATTTGCTGTTTCTATTAATCTAAAATAATTTAAAATATCCCCATTTTGTTTAAAAATTAAAAAGTAATCTGTAATACTAAATTTAGTATGTAGATCTCATCCACTTAATAACTTTTAAAAAGTTCTTATTTTATGAATATAAATGATGAAAGCACATCATAGTGTGTGCAGAGCTTGTTATATGGGTATGACAGTGGTTGAAAGGGCAAGTCTAAGGTCATGTATATTACTAGAAGGAAAGCCAAAATATATAACATGGGACTCTATAACATAGTGAACCCTCATATAAAATACAAATATGTGTGATATTGCATATATTACTGTTTTTACAAAATATAAATACAACTATACTAAAGAGAAGGAAACAGAATAGCAGCTATGTTCAGCGGGGGAAGTATAGAGAGATTGAGAGGTGATGAGTTTTCTTTGATTATTATTATTTTTGGAATAATGAAAATGCTCTCAAAATGATTGAAGTGATGAATGCACAACTCTGTGATTATACCAAATACCATTGATTATACACTTTGGATGGACTGATGTTTTATTAATATGTATTGATAAAATTGATTTGTTAAAAAAAAAAAAGGAGTCCGAAGGCCATTCAGTAAGTTACTCTTATGCTCCTCTGAACCATATATCACAAACTGAAAACATATGCATGTTTTTCAAAACCATGAAGACATCTGGACACCATACACAAAACAAAAGATAAAGAAATCAGTAAACTAAGTTGAAGAACATTTGGAATACCCCTAATAGCCACCAATCACAAATACTTTATGTAATCTTTTCCATTAAAAATCTTAACTTGGTAAAAAAAATTCTTATTTTAGGTACATATATTCAACCAAAAATCTCCCCATTTATTCACATTCAAGTATATAACTCATTGGTGTTAATTACATTCACACTGTTGTTCTACCATCAACATTCTTCATTACCAAAACTTTTCCATCACTCCCACAGAAATTTTCTACCAATTAAGCTTTAACTCCCCATTCTATGTCCCTCCCCACCCCCTGGTAACCTGTCACTTATTAACTTTTAATACTTGTAGAAATGATACCATTTTCCTTTAGTATAATACTAAAGCTGATTTCTTTGGAACATAACCTGCTCAGCCCTGAAGGTAAAAATTGCACTGTATTGGGGAGAGGTTTTAGCTCAGAGGTTGAATGCCTGCTTCCCATGTACAATCCCCGGTACCTCCTAAAACAAAACAAAACAAAACAAAACATAACAAAACAAAAAAAAACCCGTGTCATGTTCCTAACATACTGATACTGTTTTGGGGATAATCACGTTCTAAATTAAGTCATTGCTCAGAGCTAAAATCTCCTACTAATTGTACTTTCTCTATTTAAAGATGAAATGAGTAAGACAGGCTTTTTAAGAGCCATGGAGTTTTTAAAATGTTATTTTTATCAATAAGTGAAGTGGAACTGAGTAACACAGAATGGATAAAATCTTAATAAAGGTTGTGTCAGAAGCAAAAGTCTGTCTCCTAAATATTAAGTTTCCAATATATTAAAACTTTATAATATCAAACTAAAAATTTGTCATAAATCTTACTAGTGCCTGTCACTGATCCCCTTGGCTTATTTGTGAAATCAGGGCTTCCTAAGCAAATGAATAATGTTAAAAGAGAATACTTATGTAAAACTAAACTGTTTTCAACTATTCTATGAATATATAAATATCATATACATAATTATTCAAAGCAGAAGATAACTGAAAATAAACCTTCACTTCACTGTACTAATTACATATTGTTTACCTTTTCATTCCATCAATTAGAACTAGATTTCTAGTAGGTAACAATTAATTAGCCTAAGGCGTTTTAAAACATTTCTTTTTCATTGTTTATAGTTCATATTTTACTGTTTCAGATAGTCTATTTTATCTATGTCTGTGGTTTTCTTTGATTGTATGAGGCATAGCCTTTTCATAAATGTAGTTAAATCGTCTAGGGTTTGGTTCAATTCATCCATTCTTATTTCCTTAGACCCAAAGTCAGGATACTCTTAAAGTTTAGGAGTCCTCTTTAGGGATGCATGTGACTGACAATATATGGATCTTGACTTTTTTGGTTTTGGACTGAAGTTCTTACCGTCCTACTAAGCCCATATAGAAATTTTAATCCCATGTAATTAATTTGTGAAATAAAAATCATTATTTCTGTGAGTCAATTAGAGCAAATTTAATTTGTTACTAATCAGAGAATTTTCTTCAGAGTAAGAAATAAAGGAAGCTTGGAAGTCTAGTAATAAAGTAAACTTTAATTTTTTGTTTAAAACATATTCATTCTTTTCTCATTTATCCAATGATACCTGTTCTCATATAGCCCATTTTGTTTCTGATATCCGATCTGAAAAAGGTCTGAAGCACCTCCTCAAGACTTCTCAGTGACATTCCTCCTACCCCATTAAATTATAATCTGCTAGAATAATTTCAGCATTATTGAGAGGGTAAGGCCTATCAAGTGTTGGTTTCTTATTTAATTAAGGTTCAGATGTATTGCTGAAATTAATGAGGTACGTGATAAGCACATAGCATATGCCCAGTAAATGTCAAGAGAACATTTTAGCAGGGTGAACATACCCCTTCGGTTGGAAATATTCTATTGAGAATTTATTTTTACCAGACTCCATTTTCCTTCTTTCTACAGTCTATTTCTTTGATCAACCTGCTCTACTTTTATGAAATTCCTTTAATTCCTAGATGGAGAAACCCTGGGCTAGAAAAAAAGTCTAGTCAAACTCTAATTCCTTAGTGGGCATTATTCTGTTGGCAGGCAAGGGATCTGTTTCAGGAATATATAATCTCAAAATTATTTTCCTACATCCTCCATTTTGGATTAATTTAATTTTATATGACTGCTGCTTAGAAATCCAAAGAAGTCCAGGAAAATTATTTGGTTTAGGAATTTTTTCTTTCCAGTGTTTCTTATTAGAATGAAGATTTTTAGAGCATGCTTAGTTTCTTAAGCCTTTTCTTCACCATCTATGAACTAACAGAAACCTAAAAATGTATAGGGCTCTCTCAGCCATATTTAATTTTGTTTCCAATAAATATTTGAACATAGATGACATTTGGACAGAGGTACTTTTTTCATCTCCTTTAAGAAATTATCTTTTCATTTGTTGATTTTTCTAAATTCAGGCTTCAATCCTATGCAAGTTGGAAGGCATTAGGTTCTTGATGCTTTCTTTTTAAGCCTCAATTTAGCAATTAGTAAAGTTTATTTTAAAAAATCGGAGACACTTATATCCCTTAAAAGATGCAGACAAGATGGGCAATAAGGGAAATTCATATACCATTTTTAAGTGCCTTTCATGTGCCAAATACTGTCCTGTGGAGATACAAAAGAGGAATAAAGGCAGGTGTCTTGTGGAGATATAAAAGAGGAATAAAGAGGATGGGCAATAAGGGAAATTCATATACCATTTTTAAGTGCCTTTCATGTGCCAGATACTGTTCTGTTGAGATACAAAAGAGGAATAAAGGCAGGTGTCCTAAAGCAAGTCGGGTGTTAGACACATAATAATATTAAACTCATGTGTTAGATGATGATACTGAGTCATGTCCAGAGGATCATGGAAGCCGGACACTTTGCCCTGACCTTAGAGGGTTGGGCAGATCAGGGAAAGTTGTCTTAAATAGTTGACATGTGATCTGTCTTCTGGAAGATTACTAGGGCTAAGGAGAACATTCTAAGCAGAGAGAACGCCTAAGAGATACATGGTTTCATCTTTGGTTGCTTTTCTTCTGCAAAGAGGAATTGGAGAACAAGGCATATTGGGTAATTTGAGTAATGTTTCTCCAACTTTTACTTCCTCAGGTCTTTGATGTATAGTTTTATTATTTGGTTTGATCTATTGTGAATGTTTAGAACAGACACTTGCTCTGTAATGCATTTCAGTGCCAAATATAAGCAGTTCTTGAATTGACTATTTTGCATTATCCTGTATTATGGAAATTGAGACTTAGCTGTACTGTTATTTCAGATTGATACAAGGAACAAATTGCCAAACTAGTTTAATTTTTCAATTTTCGGGTTATGTTTCTTAAGTATTTTGCAAAGTGGTAAAATTCATTTGGGTTCCTGTTAAGTTTCATTGGTTTAGTTGTTGCTTTAAAAGTAAGTATATTTTATGATTTTACTGATAGCAGGAAATTATCAGAAATGTTAGGCAAGTCATTTTAACTAAACTCATTTAGTTAAGTCACTTCTCCTGACGTGGCAGGCCATTATAAAATTTCATACGTATTTTTAGTCTGATTCTGCATATTTTTAGTTTACTCTTTCAGCCTTTGGTATTGCTACCTTCTGGTGATGCATGCTGAACATAATTTTAACTACTACATTAAAATGTAGGAATACTATTAGATTAAACTAGCAGACTATTACCTCGTTCTATTATGGTGCCTTAGCTTTTGAAATTACCCATTATCAGCCAAGATAAAGTTATTCTAGATATAATATATTGCTTCTAAAATAAAATGAATACATATAAATGGCAGAAAGAATTTTGGACTCCTCAAAGAGAGTAGGAGAGAGAATCTATTTTAGATTATGGAATACAGCATGAAAGCAATTGACATCATTTGATTTTATGGAATACAGCATGAAAGCAATCAACATCATTTGATTTTGTTTCATAAAATTTGATTTTTAAGTATGTTGCTGCAAAATTCTTTCTTAATTTCATCTGCAAAGTCCCTTTTGCCATGTAAGGTAACATATTTATAGGTTTTGGGCATTAGTACATGGGCAACTTTGAAAGGCCATGTTTTTGTCTACCACAAACAATAATTCTGACTGATGCCTGACTTTGCTGAATTAGTTTTTCCTTTTCTGTTTAGAATACCTCTGACCCCTTCCTTCTTGACTCTGACTGCAAAAGAGAAGGTGTCGAGACTCAGAGCCACTACAGTTCTATATTGGCTATAATACCTTTAGGGAAACTACAAAGGAAAGATTCTAGGAACACTGAAAAAATAGAAAATATACTTTTAGAGTAATGCTTTGAAGCATTACTCTTATATTCTGTGAATTTATATTAACTAGTCCTAATCCTTAGTATGAAAGTCCAGTTATTCACACAGCAGCAGGAGATAAACAATTACGGGTAATCAGTAAGGAGGCTCTAAGTTAATAGCAAGACATTCTAAGCTGCAGAGAGATTCACTCAGAGTATTAATTTATAATAATTTTCGTGGATTTTGATAATGGATGGCATTGCATTTTAATGTGTTCTTTTTTACCTAGATCATCACAAAGTATGTATATGAGCTCCTGGAAAAGGACTGTAATTTGAAAAAGATCTCTATTCCAGTAAGTCCAACTTTTAAAAATATTTATACTTCCAAATATAATAGTTTTCAATTCAAAGAAAAACTTTTAGGTTAACTGTGATAAATTTACATGCAAAAGTGCTAGTGTGTTGATATTAATAAAAGATAATTTAAATGCATGTCAGTATACCTCATCTCATTGTGCACAGTAGTTCATAGAAGGTATTATCTGCAATGTAAAGGAAAGAACTACTAATTTCCTAATTTTAAAAAAATGATGATAAATTAAATGAACTACCTTTTCCTCTTTCTCATTTTGTTGGTATAATTTATTTTTACATATTTATTGAGGAAAATCAATGTACTTTTTTGCATTAAACAGAGACAACTTTACCATCTCTAATTATTTAATTTTTTCTTTATTATATCTTTTTATTTCTATGTTGTTTACCTTACACATTCCCAAATTCATTCCTGATGCTTCCTGTTTTATCATATGACTTCCTCTTTGGCAGAACACTGACATTTTTCATATTTTGCCATTTCAGACTGAAAAAGCTTGACATTTGTTCTCAGAACTGTCTTTTTAGTTGTTTTTTTTAATGTAAAACACAAAATATTACGCTTTCAAATACATTATCTTCTGTGTAAATGATGGTGGGACTAGAGTAGAAGATCTTTGCTATCCCTAACAACTCTGGTTTTATGATATATAAGAATCTGGAAGACTGATGAAAGTAATTCATTTAAGGTACAAAATGTTGCATATAAGTAATTTTATTTGCAAGAAATTTTGCAAAGAATAGATTTCAAAATTCTTCGGATAATATTATTCTGTTTTAATTGGAGGGTTTGAGGATTTCTTAATACTACCCATCCCCACAAATTGATTCCCTGGTTCAATTTTTTAAAAAGAATTCTAATTTATATTTAATTTTCTACAGGTAACCTCAAGTTGTAGGTCATATTAGTAGTCATTCATTCAATTCAACAAGTATTGATTAAGGATTTGTTAGGTCTAGCCATTGTTCTAAGTACTTGCAGTATATTAGGGCATAAAACATTCTATGGAATAGCTAGGCCAACCTTTATTTTATTTAGGAACTTTCCTTCCTTAATAAATACATGAAAACCAATATGTTAATACATATTTTTTGGAGTGAATATGCCAGTCTTCTTTATTCAAACTTTTTGTTTTCATTTTGACTTTAGGTCTAGTGTCTTACTCTGTTAAAACTATATATTTAATCTGGTGTTTGGGAAAGTCAAGATAGAATTTTTTTCATTTGGTCCAGTCTTCCTTTCTTATTAATTTTATTTTCTTCAAAGTTTGTGAAGAAGGTTGATTCACTGTTACAATACAATTAATATTGAGTCCTTTAACTCTATAAGACTTGTAGTTCTATGGAACCTTTAGCTCACTAAACTCCTAGATTTCCAGAACAAATCACAAGATAATTGGTCATGTAGATCATGTTATATGATTGTGTCATTAATTTTCTTTATTGAAAACCTGAGCTTTGGTTTAGGAAGACTTGTTTTATAGGTGTGATTATTTTTTCTCTCATGTTGAATTTAGACTGTAAAGCTAATAGGCAAAGAGAGAGTGTTATATGAAACTTAAAATGTGTCTTGTCCATTTTCGGACAATGAATTAACCTGACTACAAATATTCATTCAATGTATTCCTCATGTTTCAAAAAAAGTCACATTTAGTGGGGTTCATGAGTTATCCCAGAATGAATGGTTGT